>VUJU01000729.1:67653-85753 GCA_009835225.1 Aphis craccivora | reverse complement strand
AAAATTTAAAATTCAAACGCACTTAAAATTTTTCTTATAATGATAATTCGAGTTTTCTCTATAGATACTTGAAGGAAAACTTATGGGAAACTTAGTGTTGTATTTTTAAGCCTTAGTTATAAACACAACAAATTTTATGAATTTTCAACTACAAAATAATTTGCAAATATTCATGCTTTTGACGAACTTTTGTCAATATTTGAACTTCAAATGCTAATAAAAAAAAATTGTGCCTATGTATTCTTATAATTTTTTAATCACTATAAGAATAACTAATAAGGAACCTTGTATTAAATTTTCAAGTATTTTTGGTTATCCAAATTTTTTTTATTGACACTTCAAAAAAAAATTCTCATAAAAATCGAAAATTTCTATGGTCTATAAATAACTCAAAAAAAGTCAAATTTTTTTGAAAATTTAACTGTATATAGATAACACTTACATAAACCTTTGGTGAAAATTTCAAGTATTTACAGTGATTAGTTTTTGATTTACAACCATATAAAAAAATCGATTTGGTCGAAAACTGGTTTTGCGTAAAAATTCGCGTTTTTCTGTTACTTTTTTAGGGTTTTTCCTGACGCTTTTGAAAACTATTGGAAAGTTTTTACTTTTAACCCCCCAAAGTACCAACAATATTCACTTTCCTATCAGAAACAGGGTCCACTTTTTAAAATCAGAGCACTTTTACTGCTCCAAAACGTGGTGACAGACACAAAATAAAATAAAAAAAAAAACACATCATTGTAAAATCAATACATTCATCACTTCGTTCAGAATCTAAAATAGTTTTTAAATGTAAAAAATAGGCGGTGTAGGTAACTGTTATGCGATACAGTAACCTCTCATAGCCCATTAAGTGTCAAGTATAAATCGTTATAGAGTAAATCACTGCAATATACAATATACAATATTATACCTACATATTATATTATCATGTCCCTATAATGTGTTAATGTACTACAAATCATTACAATTTATAATTACAAAAAACGGATTCTTATCGAAAACTATCGCTATTCGTTGGTAAAATCAGCTAATGGTGCTATTTTAAATTGGTCCGTTAAATTAATTTATACATTATACTGAAAACATTGCTTTGAAAATGTCATTAAGTATGTCAATAAAATAAAATAATATACATTCAAATTTGCAAGTATACCCATGAATAATATTCATAAATTGTATATAATTAAAATATAATATAAACAACTTATCACTTACAACTATAAGGTTTTGATCAACCAAAAAATTATCATCGACACCAATAGAAAAAAAAACTAAAACAATGTCAAATATCTATCAATAGCCTATAAAAGAGTCCAAACATCTTAAAAATTATATCATCATGTATATAAAAATGCTAATATAAATATTTGATTAATATATAAATTATTTATGGTTATTCGTCTCCATTTTTACCCCTAATAGTACAAACTGTACACAATTTTCTACCAGAAACCACTTTCAATTTAGAAAATTTAAGCATTTCTACTGTATCAAAAGGTAACGACTGACAGAATGTATACATATATATATATATATATATCATTGTAAAATTAATATATTTATACTCCGCTTAGAATTTAAAATAATATGAATAATTCAAGTGTTCATATTACTTTAAGTCATGAATACTTGGTTATTGTACACGTGATATCACTAAAAAAGTAAAAATTATATGATCCGAGTCGAACCTTCCAAGGCTATAGCTAGCTTTAGATTGGCTTCAGAAGAGTATACGAGAGGTGTTAAAATTAGTATTTGGTCAGAGGGAGAGATAAGGAATACCAAAATAATTCTTGCATTGGACACCGAAAGACGCTACTTTCGCTACGCCTTTCGATTACAAACTTGGAAGATAAAAATTGCTCAAATTATCCAAAAAAATAATTAAGCAAGGTACCACCACAAAAATTTGATAAATAAAACCATAATAATATGTATATTTACACTTGTTACCAGTGGCGGTAATAGGGGGGTTCAACCCCTCACCATTAGCCAAAAAAAAAAAGGAGTATATAATAAGTACCTATATATAATATATTATATAAGTCAATTAGTGTGTACTATGTACAATAATTAGAAATCATAATAACATTCACATTATAGATATCATTATTCGGCTAATCAAAAATGATGTATTATTCAATTAACATACAACTCGGTGGCGCATTTACAGTTTTACCATACCGAGACAATATATTTTAGTGATGTACAAAAAGATGAACACCAACCCTTGGTAATTCCTATCTATGCCATTCCTTGTTATACAATACACAGTATACCTACGCTATAACACCACGAGTAATATTATAAAACTTTGCTTAAGGTAAAATATAATATGTACAATGTACTAAATTCTATAGAACTATCCAAATAAGTAGTTAAATAGGTTACATTAGTAGTAAAACTATAAAATTAATACATTAACTATGTAAAATATAATGATACAAAAATTATTATTATTCTAAAATTCAAATTGAACAAAACTAAATTCTCTGTTTATTATCTGTTTAAATTAATAATGCAATTTATCTTATTGTTACTAGCGTCTCCTATAAAAAATCTTATCATAAATAAATTACTTTTGTATAGTATGAAAAAAAAACACCAAATCATAATTACTGGTCATATTAATAGGTTAAATCTATTTTATATGTATAAATATTACATACTCAATAAATATGAGCCATTATATTGTAACACAATAAAAATTGATACACATGCAATAGCATAGTATTTTCGTTGTTCGTTACGATAGCAGTACTGGTGCGCATTTAATAATTTAATAAAATGTTCAATTATTAATATAATATCATACCAATTGCGTATTATTTTATTTATTTCTGACAACTTTTCAAACGCTGAAGCTGGAATATCAAGATAATGAAAATTAACTCCGAATGTAGACAAAAAAAAAGAATTTAATTTTGTAACCAATTTTGATCGAGGAGCACATCAATTTCGAAAAAAACCTGCAGAACATAATGTAATAGAAAAAAACCTTCACGCAACAACATCATATCACTCAAGCTGGAGTTCACAATACAACAATACAAGGCAAGCTCATGATTGCATTTTTAATATTTTAATTGTTTACGTGTTTATTGTAATTCCACATAAATTTATCAGCATTAAAACAATTGCAATCGAATAATTTTCGACACCGTTCTGGAATTGTTGTTTCAATATAATATAATTAATCTATTTTAACATAGTAGTGTATAAGTCACCTATAGACATGTTTCAATTAACAATTATTCTATTAATCACTGGCTTTGAAATACATCGCAGTTTTGCTTATCAATGTCCTAAATCAATCCCATATTCAACAATACCTGGATTATCGAGAATTAGTTTACCTGTATCTAATGCGCTTTTCCATTTCAAAATCGAAAACGAATTTCTAATAGATTCTCGTGGTAGGACAAGATATGTTTGCGTGGAAATCACAGATGAAACATTCGCATTACAGAGTAAAAAAAAAAATGACGATAACGATTTACATGACCAAACCGGAGGAGATTATAAAGAACATATAGTAGCGCATTCCCTCGGGGGATCAAATCATTCGCTGAATTTAATTCCACTTAACCAAGACTGTAAGTCAAAATTGTCTAATAGTAATTTCGATCAAAAACTTGCTAGATTACTTAATGAATACTCGAGGATAACATATATAGCTGAACTTGAATACACAAATAATATGACCGATGTGCGTCCAACACGCATAAACACAGTATATATGGACGAAAATGAAAATATCTTAAGATCTGTGGAGACGATAAATTCACCACCTAACACACCCTGTGAGAAAGTAGATCAAGAATATCCCAAAAAACACAAAAGATCTTTGATCGAGATTTTTAAGAGTCCCAAAAATTCATCAAAACCTACAAATTGCTTGGACGGATGTATGAGGACAGCATGTTGGTTAGTAGTTGAAGAACGTGACAAAATATGCAGACATCATTTTCATTCCGTGCATGCTAATACACTTTGTACTGGTCAGTGGTGTTATTGCTGTTCTTACTATTAAAAATATATATATAATATTGCATTATCCATAGTGATATATTATTTTGTATGAGGTTCAAGGACCTCAAATAAGAATTGATGATTTACACATTCATTAATTGAATATACATAATAGTACTGATCAACTTATACTAATTAATAATTATAATAACTATCATATATTTATAATTATCTAAATACATAACCTATTAAATATTAATGTTATCAAATTGTATTTTCATTGTAAATACAAATATTCAAATATTTTGATGTATTTTATTATATTTTACATTTTTATATATTAATTACGTAAATGATATTTTCGTAATTTGTGAATATTTTCTTCTCTATATCTGTACGTATAATCTCTTATTTAAATATTATCTTAATTTTGTATTTTATTTAAATTCCTATTTAGCATGTCATATTATGTTGTGATTTATGTTTAAATTAAATAAATATAATATAATAATTTTTTTAATTGCCATTTTTCACTTTTCAATGTTATTACCCACCATTAAATGTTTTAATTAAATAATAATTCGCAATTATCTTATTAAAAGGAAAAAATAGAATGATATAAGTTGTTGTTGCGGTGAGAATAAAAATGATTGACCATTCTATATTCTTGTATGTTTACTCATTATATTTTATTAAACAACATATTTTAAAGAATACACTTACTTTTCCTTTTTTTCATTTTAAAAAAAATACAAAAAATTAGAGACTGTACAATATAAAATGTGTACAATAATCAAAAAGGGAAGGAATTAAGAGGCATGAGTTGGAAAGTTTCCCAGTTGCTACTCTCCAAAGAATATACCTACATAGCTATATATATCTATTATAAACAGGTAATATCTAAAATTGTATTTAAAATACTTTCGAAAAGTAATTTTCATAAAATTGCTTTATAAGTATATAGGTTAATATTTCTATACCTATGTGTATAATATTAGAGATTAGACCCCCCAATAACCGATAAAATTATAGTTAAAAAATAGATATTTATTTATAATAATCAAAGAGCATATAGGACCTTTAATAAAACATTATAGAATAATAAATAATTATTAACATGCACTTACTACCAATTGGTACTTACACTACCAATTCTTTTTTACAAAAAATCATGTAATAATAATATAATGAAATCTAAATTTATACAAAAATAAATTTTATTTTCCAAGAAAACTAAGTGATAAGAAACTTGAGCTATTATAATTATTATTATAGCTATATAGCCAATAGCCAATATATACTTTTTTATTGTTTTAATTTTTAATTAATATATTAAATGTTAATTGATAAATGTGTTTTTTTTATCATTGGCGTGTAATTATTAATAACTATTTAGTATTTAACTATTTATTCATCACTCTTATAGTCTTATTTCAAGTGAACTTCAAGGTTCCATTAATACCCTTTACTCTTTAAGACACTCTCACAGTTACATTACCTTTACAACTGAGCATTGGCGGATAATTGTTTACATTCGTGGGAGAGCTTAACATTTTTGTCGTATATTTGATTACAAACACATATTTTTATACGCTTCAATCGTTTAGTGTGGCTTGATAATGTTTTGTATAAAAAATATAGGTATAATATCCGCCTTTGCATACTGGGCAAATTATACGATCGTAACCACCTAATTTACTGAATGATGCGTCTTGCTGACGAACAAATTTCTAACTTTTAGATTCTGAACTAAGTGAAAAATGTATTGATTTTACAATGATGTATTTTTTTTTGTGTATTGCAATTTGCATACTTGTCGAAATAATGCTTCAATTTTAAACTTCGGAGGTGGGGGAGGGGGATCCGATGGCAAAGTGAATATCCTTGGTGCATTTTACAGGTCAAAAGTAAAAATATTCTAGTAGGTAGGTAGTAGACAAGAAAATCGATTTTTATTTTTGATTTATTTGACTATGGTTGTACTCAAAAACAAATAAATGTAAATACCTACTTAAAATTTTCACCAAATGTTTAAGTGTTATCTATATACAGTTAAATTTTCAAAAAATTTTGACTTTTTTTGTGTTAATATAGACCACTGAAATTTTCGATTTTTATGAGAATTTTTTTTAAGTGTCGATAAAATAATTTTGGATTACCAAAAAATTTTGAAAATTATACATAACAATTAATAACAAAATATTTTGTGTTTATAACTAAAGATTAAAAATACAACAATTAGTTTTCCATAAGTTTTCCTTCAAGTAGTTATAGAGAAAATTCGAAGTATCATTATAGGAAAAATACTAAGTGAGTTTGAATTTTAAATTTCTACGAAATAGCGTAACAATAACGATTTATCCCAAACGATTTTAAATATTTGTTATTATTCAAAAAGTATAAGTCGTAGATACTAGAAAATTTTACTAGTTATTTAAATTGGCATTTTTTTAACATGATTTAATTTTCAAAATATTTTGACTTTTTTAAGCTATTTAGAGATAACTGAAGTTTTCAATTTTTCTGAAAATTTTTTTTTAAAGTGTATAAAATTTTTAGTTATAATAAATAGTATTTATAATAATATGGCCCAATCAAAATACTTGAAAATTTAATACAAAGTTCCTCATAAGTTATTCTTATAGTGATTAAAAAATTATAAGAATACATAGGAACAATTTTTTTTTTTTATTAGCGTTTAAACTGAAGTTCATATATTGACAAAAATTTGTCAAAATCATGAATATTTATAAATTAATTTGTAGTTAAAATTTATAAAAAATGTTGTAAAAGAGCTAAGAGTTGAACATTTAATATAAGATTTTCGATAAGTTTGGCTTACAAGTTACAATTATTATAAAAACATTAAATTTTGGGATATTCAGGTCATTTAAACATAGACCACCATTTTCACCACCCACTGCCCACTGGAAAATATATGCGAATAAGCTGACAAAGCATCTCCGTTCAAAGTCGTTTTTTGTATACAATGATACCTATTATTGGATTCAATTCAAATTTAACAAATAATTAATAAATAACAGTGATCAACTGTACAGCAGAGCGGTACCCGCTTTTTTTTTTATTACTGTTTGTTTTAAAAAATATATAATATACCTAATTGTAAAGTTGTAAATATTGAGTCTTGTTCTGTTTTATAAATAAATACATATCTTTGAATATGATATACTCACATATATACGCAGTGAACATTTTCAGCGCAGTCTTATATTAAAAAATTATGATAAATATAAAAACAAAAAAAAAATAATATTAAAACACTTAAAACACAACATTATATTGCCACTCTGCTAAAAGTATAAATAAATAAAAAAATTATAATTATTTAAAATAGTCTATGATTATTCGATCATAAAAACATGAAATGATGAAATGTAAGAATTTTGTTAGGTAAATCGTCATAACAGCAAAAAATAACAAACTATTTTGTAGTTAAAAATGCATAAAAACCTTTCCTTCTATATCAAATATCAAGTTTTGAAAATTCAATAAAAGATTCTTCATAAGTAGTCTGTACTGAGACTATAAAATCTAACAAATATATAAAAACAATTATTTTTTAGAGATAATTTAAGTTTCAGTTTGAACGCAATTACTTATTTCTAATTTTAAACGATATGATTATGAATAATAATGAATTGAAGTTGAATTGAAAATAAATAAAATGTAAAGCATTGTTGATTACACTTTACAGACGTTTTGGTGGGATTTCGTATTTCAACGTTGGTGCAACTGATTTTACGGAAGTCGAATTGCTGTTATCACGTTTCGAGAGATCTGAAAGAGGACTGATGAGTGATTAGAGAAAGGGGGCTAAATTTAGACAAATTAGTAATTAGTTTAACAGAAAGTGAATGAGTAACGAGGGGTGAGTGTTATGGGCGTTCTAGGTATATTTTTAACTTATGCCATCTGCACCGATTGTTTCCCGTCAGCAAGTCTCTACTCTCCAATAATGTTGTTAAAAGTGGTTTTTTAATGATTCCATTAAAATGTTTTCGATAAAATTCAGTAATTTATTGATAGGCCTCTGTGTCGTTCAGTTTTGTTCATCAGAGATAGGTAAATAATCATCTATAATGTGGTTAACAGTGTCCAGTATTCATTAATTGACGGTTTGTATATGTTTTATTGCAGCATCGTTTTATGGATCTAGTTATGTAAACGTACCTTATCAAGATGCTAAAAGCACGACAGAAATCAGTTTTGCATTTCGTACTAAACATTTGGATGCATTCCTTTTTTTGGCTGCTGGAAAAACAGACTACTGTTTTGTTCTGTTGGAAGCTGGTAAACTTAAGGTAAAGATTAATCTCGGAGCTGGTGAGTCAGAGATATCATCACCGAGAGGACTTCGACTCGATGATCTTAACTGGCATCTGGTTAACATATCACGGAAAGAAGGAGATTTGAATTTGGCAGTTGATAAAATACACATTGTCAGGTAAATAGAAAACCAGATTTTATAGATAGTCTTACAATCGGGGTGTACATTTTTTTACATTGTGTAGAGAAAAACTGCCTATTGGATTCTATGAACTGAATATGTATGGTGGTCTGTATATTGGTGGTCAAGGAGATTTTTCTGAATTATTCTTAGGCCATACAAATGGCTTACGTGGTTGTCTACGAGATGTTCGTTATAATGCAGTACCAGACGTTTTGAGTAGAGCACGATGGCGAACTGGTAGAGCTGATGCTCATTCAATATCTTGGGGTTGTGTAAATGAATTTGATGCACCGAGGGAATCAAGTATATCATTTCTTGAAGATGGTGCTTATATGGCTATACCCAGTATATTAACATCAAGAACTAATGTCAAGTAAGCATGCATGAGTATTATAATAGGTATTATGATTTATGAAGGTACTTATGAAAAGTTTTTATGTTTATAAGGTGGCAGTTTTCCATTAAAACAATATCTGAAATCGGATTAATTCTTTACAATTCTAAAAAGAGCTTAACGTTAAGTAGACATAGTGGGAATGTGGATTTTGTTGGTGTAGAACTTGTTGGTGGTAAAATACGAGTTGCTCAAAATTGGGGTTCTGGTGTCACTGAATTATATTCTGATGTTACTATTAATGATGGAGTCTGGCATTCTATAAATGTAGCTATGGAAGCTGGTGGACTTGATGTAACTATTGATGCACCCAAACATAGGTATCGTTTAGCATTAAATAATTCAGCTCTGCCATCAAAACATTTAGATCTTTCAACTATTGTAAGTAAAATTAAAAATAATATGATTCTTTTTACTATACTTGGTATATTTTATATATTACATATTTTAGTTATATGTTGGTGGTCTGGAAGTAAATATGAGAAGTGGAGCATTAGCTTCTGGTATGCTATCAGCAGGTAATAGTTTTAAAGGATGTATTCGAGGAATTTCAAACGATGGACGTGCACTTGGTTTACCAGATGCATTAGATACTTCCAAACTCATATCTCGCTGTGTTTGGTCATATGCATGTACAGAAAAACCTTGTGTTCATTCACCTGACATTGGATGTTCACAAGTTGGAATAAATTCCTTTAAATGCAATGGATGCGATAATCACAATGATCCACAATGTGTTCGTCCTGAATTTGTTCAAACACATAATGTAAATACTAAATAGTCTAATTTTTAAAATAAAAATACTTACATCATTTAATATTTTACAGGCAATGTTAAAAGTTCCTTTACCAATTTCTATTGAAGTGTTAACTATAAACAATTTGATCGTAGTTGAAGGATCCACAGCAACTATAACTACATCAGTTATTAGTTTGATACTAGATTATAATCATTATGGGGTTCGAGAAGCAGGTGTACAGTTTCATATTGTTCAACCTTATGCTAAACATGGGAAATTGAATATTGAGTCTTCTAAATTATCTACTGGGATTTCAATCTCTACATTTAACATGCTCAATATATTAAAAAATGAGGTAAGAATAGTGTTTATGTATTATTAATTTAATTCAAAACTGTACTTGTAAGTTATCTTGATAATCTATTTATTATTAAAACAAAATTATTATAGGTATTTTATGTTCATGATGGATCTGAAAGTACTCAAGATTTTATAACACTTGATCTTGAATTTACATCTAATGAAGGTTTATTACTACCAGATTATTTACAAGAACGACAAAGATTTGTATTACCTGTTAATATAACTCCAGAAAATGATACACCAACTGTTCGTATACCATCTGATTACAATTTTATTCTTGCACAGGTAAAATACTTATTTTGTTAATTGACAAACATGGTTAATGCTTATTTATTTTGTTTGTCTAATTTTGTTGAGTTTTTTTTTAGTTTATACTTAGTGTCTTTGTGAGTTGCATGCAGTAGCTACTGATTTTTTCACTTTGCGTTTTTTTGTTGTTGAATTTGTAAGTAATTTTAAAGTATCGTTAATGTTGTGTTTGTTAAGTTGTTGATTATTTCTAGGGTACATGGAAAATGCTGGATAAGGACAAAATAGTAGTGATTGACCGGGATTCTAGTCCAGAAAGACTTATTGTATCTGTAATGAATATTAGTGGTGGCTATTTAGATACAACTGACAATCCAAATGTACCATTAGAAACATTTACTGTTGCTCAGATGAATAATGGATTTATTGGTTATAGACACACTTCAAACGAAACTGGTCATTTTACTTTTACTTTAAAAGTAAGTATTTACATTAATTTTAGTTTAAAAAAATAATTTGACTAAATTTCTTTATTGGTTCATTATTTTAATTCAATATTTATATTTATTTAAAATAAATTTTTAGGTATCTGATGGCGAAAAAGAAAGTGCTATTACATTGATACCTGTTAATGTTTATAGTTTGTCATTGACTCATGTTCAAAATACTGGCGCCATTCTAGCTTATAAATCATCTGTTGTAATTAGCCCTTCTAATTTAACATTTGTAACTAATGCTGATGATCCATCCCTTGAGTTGACATTCAAAGTAAGAATTTATGAATTTAAAAATGTAGTATCCAATTTATTTATACTTGTATGATATAATTTATTTCAATTAACTAGGTTATAAAACATCCAAAATTTGGCGCACTTAAACTAATTGATGGAGAACAAGCTCAAGATAAAATTACTGTGTTTACTAATCATCAATTAGAAAAGAAACTTGTCAGTTATGTGCATAATAGTGAAGGTTCTCCAACAAAAGATTTCTTTAAAGTAAATATTAATATATTATCAAGTATTACTTATTACTCATAAATGTTTAATAATATTTAATAATTGTTATATTATTTTTTTAGTTTGAAGTATGGTCTGGTCAAGTAAAATTAGGTGAAACATTTAAGTTTGAATTTAATTTTGTTGAAGTACATTTAACTGTAGATGTCTTTGGTCCTTTAAAATGGCATGCATCTAGTGAGACCGCAGTAAAAAGTGATTCTATTAAAGTACAAACCCATCCGATACTTTTACATCCAAGCTCCATAATTTTTGAATTAACTAAAACTTCACACACCGCTTCATTATATTTAAGGTTTGTTTATATTCATTGTTAAAACCAATTTTCTATTAAAAAGTATTTTTAGGAATAAACCTCTAGTGGATGGTGAAACGTGGACTCAAAACGATGTAGATTCTGGACTTCTGACATTAAAACTACATCATGACACATATTCTCCTGCCACAGATTTGTTTGATGTAAAAATAAGCGCACCTCGTTGTCAACCAATAGCTTCTAAGTTATTGAATTTTGAATATTCACCAAGTACATTATTGGTTCAGGCAGTTTCTGCTTTTATTCATCCTTTAGAAGTAATTATTTAGTTTAATTAATTGAATATAGTTAAGACTTGTAAGCAAAATAAATAATTAAACGCAATAATATTTAAAATATATATATTGTTAATCAATAGAACTTATCAATTTTTCTTGAACTGTTTTCTGGTTATAAATGTATAAATATTTATACGTAATATGTCATTTATCAAGAATCAAAATTATATTGCTGTTAAATCATTTCATTTGCTATTTAGGAAGTTAAATTTTTTTATTCAAAGTTTTGAAAAAACCAGTTTAATACTTTATTAACAATTATTATTTTTTCACAACTTAGTCCATTTCTATTACTCTTCTCTAATTTCATTCCAAGTTTTATTTTAAAGTATTTTTATTTGTAGATTTGATATAAACCAAAAAAATATTTTTGACTCCACAATAACATTTTAACAGTTAAACATTCAAGATATGATAAACTATTATTATTTTACATACCTATAATCTTTTATTAACACAATCCATGATTATTTTAAATTTATTAGAAAATTAATCAAAATCATAAATGTCATATGTGTGATATTTAGGTTTTTCTATAGAAGAATAGTAAAATGTCTCTTTTCCAATAAAACCTTAGTTAATTGAAGTTACATAACACATTTAATTATATGAATTTAAGCCGTGTGTATTTAAGGATGATAAGATAATTGTGAAACCTGCCATTATTAATGTTTTGTGTAAACAGGAATTTTTAGTATCTAACATATTATTGCTAAAATGACTCATACTATTATAAGTTATATGAATGGTAGTGTGATTTGCTATGATATATGACATATTTTGAACCTTGTTTTATGAACAGAAAATTAAAATGACCAATATTTTTTTAAAATCCATACCCTGAAGATAATTAATAAATATTTTTATTATTTTATTGTAAAAATTTAATTTATTTCAGGTTATAGAAGGCAGTTCATCTCCATTGACTGATAAACACATCTCGATTAAATGTGTTGGTGTAAATCAATTACGTTATGAAATATTATCTGGTCCAGAGCATGGTTATTTACATTTACTGATTAATAACAGTACAGTTAAAAATGTAACAGTGTTCACTGAAGACGACTTGTATGATAGTACATTGTCTTATTCACACGATGGATCTGAAAATAATCGTGATTATTTCAAATTTTTAGCTACTTCAAAAAATGCCAATTTTCAAGTTAGTTTTTTTTGTTTTGTTTTTAATTGACTACTTTAATATTATGTTAATAATATAAATATATATGCCTGTGTTTAGTATGTTGGCCAAGTTAATATATCTGTGCAACTAATCAATGATAACCCACCAAGTTGCATGACAGAGGAAAATCTACGTGTAGTCACAGGTAGTGATAGAACTATAACTAATCACAATTTACTATGTAAAGACAAAGATGTTGATACACCAGTAGCATCACTGATTTTTACTATAAATTCAATTTCAAATGGAATGATATTAAATACCGCTAATGATCCTTTTACAACAGTTATGAAATTCACTCAAGTATGTACTTCATCTTTAATAAATAATATTTACTTCTTTATTATATTGTAATAAACATTTATTTACTAACTATTTTCAGGAAGAAGTAAATAATGGAAAATTGATTTATCGTGATGAGTTTTCGGCTGATACTAAACAAAATCGAAATAGTGTTGTAGAGCTTGGAGTGTTTGATGGAAAACATTCTATTGATCTTAAACTTCAAGTTGAATCCTCTCCTCCATTTATAAAAGTTTTAAATAATTCTCAGTTAATGTTAAGACAAGGTGGAGCTGCTACTATTACTACTAATCACATTTATGCTGATACAAATTTAAACATACACTCTGACAAAATTAAGTAAGTTTATAATATATTTATAAACATGGATATCCATAAGGAGCACACTTGCACACTCTCCCTACCATCAAAATTTAATATAAATTTACTTATAATTTAATAAATACTTCAAATTACATTAAAAATATTTCAGAAATTGTCTGATTTTGTATTTACTTTTTATTATTTTACTTTAGCTATCAGGTAATAAATGGTCCGGACCAAGGAGAAATAGAGCTTGGTACAAACCTCGAGCCTTTAAAAACTACTATATTTAGTCAGGCTGAACTTGAAGCAGGTCATGTACGCTACCGACATAATGGTGACGTGGAAAGTGTTCGAGATAGAGTAACTATCCGTGTAACTGCTGGTAGTACTGTATCTAGAGAATTAGAATTTGATATAAGGCTTTTACCACAACACTACTGGGAACCACTTGAAGTCACTAAAAACTCTCCGATAATAGTTGATGAGTCTACTACCATTGCAGTTACCAGACAATACCTTGAAGTAAGAATAATATAGTTTTATTATTAAATCTTAATATTTCAAATTTTTTTTAACTATAATCAATTTTAGGTAAAACAAGACATGGTACCACCTTCAGATATTATGTACTTGGTAAAAGAACCTCCACGTTATGGTTATTTAGAAAAAGAATCCAATGAAGAAGACCCTGGAAATCCAGAAAGCAATCATTTAACCACATTCAATCAAAGTCTTATAAATAGTGGTCACCTTTACTATGTTCAATCAACCATGAATCAAAGTACTGATCGATTAGTTGTCGATATTACAAATGGAGTAGTTTCATTGTATGGTCTTGTTGTAAGTAGAGCTGTCCTTAATGGTTACTTCATAATACAATTAAAAATTGTTTTTTAACAGATAAGTTTTGTGATTGTGCCAAAAAATGTATATTTAACAAGCTCTCAGCTTAATGTTATTGAGGGAGGAAATGTGACTTTAAGTGCCGACACATTTCCAGTTATGAGTTCTTATTACACAGATAGAGTATCTCGATATTCATTGGTTAGTGCTCCAAACCATGGACGTATTGTGAGAACTACTGCTGATACTTTTGATCCAACTATAGATTATTGGAGTCCTAAACAACTAGCAAGATCTCAAATAATGGTTGGTTAGAATTTTATTCCTCTAAAGTTTATAATTTAATGTTTTATATTTTTAATTTTTCAGTATGTTCACGATGGGTCTGAAAGTACTGATGATAGTTTTTCAGTTAAAGTAGGAGTGTCTGATGAGAAAGAAAGTGCTCCAGTTGATATTGAAGTTAAAATAAACCCAGTAAACAATCAAAAACCACTAATTATAAGAAATACTGGTATTAAAGTTTGGAAAGGTGGAATTGGGCTTATAACTTCAGATAACTTGAGTAAGCCAACATAAATATCAATTAAATAAATTTTTTTTTTTACTAAAAAAAAAAATTATTTTAGCTGTTGAAGACAAAGACACAGATGTTTCCAACTTGACTTTTGTAGTATCATCATCTAGATGTGGTCACTTGATCTTAGAATTGCAACGTATTGAAAGATTCACTCAAGCACAAATTGATCAGAATATTGTTTATTTTCAACATTCAGGAGAATATTGTGATGGTGAATTGGAATTGTCAGCCACTGATGGTCTTCATTCTACAGAAGTTGTACAATTTCATATAATGGCTGAACAAGCCTCCGTAAAAATTTTAGTCAATAACCCATTGCGAGTATTTCCAATGCTTGGACGTCAATTAACTATTGATCATTTAATGGCTCAATGTGATGATCCTAATTATCAGGTAACTTACATTGTAAGGAATGCACCAAGATATGGCATTGTGTCTAAGAGTGCTTCATACGAAGATTCAAACCAAATGGCAATTACAAATTTTACCCAAAAAAACGTAAATGAATCGGCTGTGTGGTATCATCATGTATCAAAATATTTTTCCAGTAACACTACCAATGATATTTTTACATTTGATGCTACATGTGAATATGCAATTCCAATTACTAATCAAGTAAGTCTGAAAAAATCCAAATTATCAAAATCAAACCACCCATATTTTATAAATAGGTATAATTCATATATTATTATTTTTTTTTTAGACTTTCAATCTAGAAATTACTGTATCGTCTGGTGGTCTTGAAGAACTTTTAATTGGTGATAAAACTAGAGAACTTGTGGTTAAAGAAGGAGAATCAACAATTATTGACTTAAATACTACTGCCATTTTAACATTTTTAGTAAATAGCATTGGCATTAGATCGCCGACTATTAAAATTGAACTCACAAATGAACCTAAGAATGGTCATGTGTGCCTTGATGATGATTGTAATCGACGAACATTTTCCCAGGGTCATATGCGACGTAATCAAGTCAGATATGTACATGATCATTCAGATACCTTGTCTGATAGTTTAGAATTTTCCGTTTACTTGGATATTGATCCTACCGCTGTTCCTTTGTGTAATGTCACCATTCCAATAAGCATCATACCTGTAAATGACCAATCATTCTTTTTAACTCAATCATATCCAAATTTAAGACTCGTTCAAGGACAATCTGTAACTTTAACTAGATCAGAACTGTTAACTGAAGATCCTGATACACCACCTGAACAAATTGTGTATGACATTGTAACTGCACCGGCCTTTGGTACTATCTGTTTGGCTGGTATTAAAAATGCTGTTAGATTTACTCAAGCTGATATTGATGCCGGTGAAGTAGTTTACAAACATGACGGTCAATTGAAACCTACTACATTTTATTTTCGAGTTTGGGATGGTCAGTTCAATCCAGTCTATAAGGTTTTTCAAATATATGTTATACCTGTTACTCTGAATATAACTGTATCGTTACCTTTGCCATTACTTCAAGGAACATACGAAACTGTAGTGAATGAAAAATTATTCCAAGTCGAGACAAATGGAGACAAGGATTCAATTGCTTATAATATCTCAATAAATCCTAGGCATGGAGTTGTCTATGTTAATGGAACAAAATCTAAATTATTTTCACACAAAGATTTAAAAGATGGTAGAGTAATTTATAAGCAAACGGATTTGACTTCTGCAGCAGATGCATTACGATTATCTGCTCAAATGCATTGTGAACAATCTCCTATAATTAAAGATTTGTGGTTAAATGTCAGTGTTGAACCTTTGGTTAAAACTGGAGCGTTTTATCCTTTAACAGGACTAAAATCACAACTTGGTGTCCAAGTTTTGAACGCTGAAATACTAGCAAAAACCACAAGTTCTGATCCAAAGTACAAAATTTTAAGAAAACCAAAGTTTGGAAAATTGAAAAAAATTGTTAGAAGGTCTGGAGACAAACAAGTAATTCGGGAAGTCGATGTTACTAAATTTTCCCATGGAGAAATAGCAAGTGGAATAGTGTATTTTGTGGCAAAAAAAGTCTTAGAACCAGTAGAAGACAGTTTTCCATTTTTATTAACAGCAAATGGTGTTCAACCAGCAATTGGTGAATTGCGATTTCACGTATCTGTAGCTGAACCTCCTTCCACTACAACACCACATTTGCCTACTACCACATTTAAGTACTCTTCAACTTCTGCCGGCAAAAAAACAGATATTGTAGAAATAGCTAGACCAAATATGAGTGATGACTATTTGTTATGTGTTGGGTTCATTATGGCTGTGGTGGTAGCGTCCCTTGTTATTGTAGTTCTTATACGGTGTCGGTCCAAGAAACGTGCAGAAGAGTTGGATAAAATGAATCCTATGCCTTTACCATGCCCACCTGATGATTTAATGACAACGTCTCCTAGAATGGACAAGAATGAAAATCATGGATGTAAAGTAATAGCTTTGGGTCCACCAGAACACACTGAACCAGAGACTGATTTTAATATGAGGTATCCATATGGTGCTGCTGATGAAGAATACAGTAGCAGTGCTGATGGTACAGAACAAAATAATCCAATGCTTAGAAGAAATCAGTATTGGGTTTGACGTAAGTAGTGGTCAATAGTATCAAACTATTATATATTAAGTTGAATAAATTAAAATATATAAATAATACCTACATTTTTTAAACTATTATTATTAATTTAAATTAATTGTATGATAATTTATTTATTTTTCTTTTTGATCTTGATTAGAGTATTGAAATCTAGTCTATAATATTTATAATAATTATAACCCACATTTCCTAATTATTGTATTGCAAGTTAATCTTATACTAAATCTTTTTACATCCATAACAGCTAACTATTTTAATTTTAAGTGACTATAATATGTAAGAGCAGATAACACATTATATTAAGCTTATGTTAATACAGTCGAGTATCGATAACTCTAATTTTTTTTTTTTGTCCCTATGGAATTCTTATACACTCAATGCAATATTTATAACTCAAAAAACACATAAGTCAAATTAATTTTTACCTCCCTTGAAATTCGAGTTTTCAAGACGACTGTATATTATGTATTTAAATACAAAAATAAAGGTACGG
>VUJU01000729.1:33791-67603 GCA_009835225.1 Aphis craccivora | reverse complement strand
CTGTACTTTATAACCCAACTTTTATATTATTTAGTTTTTATTAATCAATACTTGTACTATTGAAACATTTCAAGTTTCAATATCTTTATAACATTGTCTAGATCACATAATTGACTGATTGTTTTAATAAAATAATTAGTAATTAGTTATATGATTAGACTAGAAGAAAAAAAACAAAAACGGTTTTAGTATTAATTGGTTTATTATACTCAAAGAATGGTAACAAATGATAAAATCATGTTATTTACAATTTTTTATTATATTTGTGTTTCTTAATTTTTTTTCATATCCAGTCTCTGAATTTGTATTTAATGTAATTAGCAAATGCAAGACATTTTTATTATGAAAATTTATCATACCTTTATATTGTTTGTTTCCTTGCAATGTACAAAACTAAACTACGGGCCAAGAAATTGTGCCGAAAAGTATTTAGGTTACCTATATTATAGTCGAACACTTGTGTTTAAACTATCCGCCATAAAATAATGTTATGAACGTTTAAAAATATTTATTAACTCTTGAGCACATGTCCCAAAATGTAATTATATTATAGTTTATCAATATATTATATGTCTCAAAGCTCAATTGATTATATCTTAGTTTTCTTATTGTACATACTATTTTTAGACTAATAAAAATAAAAGTATTAAACGTAAACATTTAAAATGTCAGTGGTTTTTAATAATCGTCATGATTGTGTGGTGATTGCTTACACTCTAATGTGAAAAGTGCCCAAAAAATCCGGTGCCCTGAGTATAACGTGTTCGAATTCCATGAAGGACAATTTCCCGTCGCCGTCTACGTCTGCTTCTTCGATGACTTTTTCGCATACCTGAACCATCTCTTCAGCCGACAATTGGCTGCGCGTCAACAACTTTAGTACTTGTTCAAGGTCAGCAGGTCCAATGTGATGGTCGTCATCAAAATCTATAACCACCGCCGTTAAAAATAACATTAAATGTGATACAAAAAAACTTCAAATCGTTTACAAATTGGTATTAAGTAGGTATTTTGGATTTAATTATTGGTAAAGGTCCAAAAAGATTTTTACGATAGCCCGTCAATAGACCAAATGTAGAAATATGTTGTATGTAGGTGTGAATCGTACTTATTGGCTATTTATAATATAAATCGTATAATGCATATGTTGTAGCACCATGTTGGAATCTTGAAAAACTTGATAACGTACAATAATTTCTATGAATTGTAACATTTTTTAAAAATGAGTTATTTTTTATTTTTAAGTTTTCTTCTTTTTTTTTTCAAATGATAACTATATAATTTTAATTTCACTCTTATTTGATATCCGGTTAATAGATTTTGAAGATAATGATTTATAAATATTAGATATTGCTGAACGAATAGATTTTTATAAAATATAAACATTTCAACATTTGTAAGGTATACTATCTACAATATAACTTACATCTCGTAGATCGTCTATATAGGTACTTGAAATGGGCGGTGGTAAACTCTTCCGATTTTTAAAAGTAGTAAACTCTCCCGGTCCAACTTTATAATTACCTGTAGGAAGTATGTAAACTCTCCCGAGTCGTTTTAAATGTTATTGCTACACTACGAGTTGGCCATACACTGCAGAGATTGTGATTATCATTTTATCGTATCGTATTACCATAAATGTATAAATCATATTACCGTTAACCTATATTTGTAATTTAAATAATTAAATATTATAACCACGTTGTCACGTTGAATATTATAACCATTATGGCTTAACCAAATTTTACGTACTGCACAAGTCAACGAAACAAAGAAGTGTTGATTATGTCCTCATTTATTTTCCATAAGCAATCAAAATTATCGAAATTTTATTTTTTATTGTATTTTGACTATAATATTAGAGCTCATAGCAACTAAAGACATTAATCTATATTGTTATTATATATGATTGAGTATTTTTAAACACAACTTAAATGCAAAGCTGTGCCGTGGGGGGCTTAGGGGGATGTGCCCCGGGCACATGGTTTAAACTGTTTAAAGGGGGCGCCAAAAATTTTTTTTAGAATATTAGGGGGCTAATATTTTTAATTTTCCCCGGGCGCTAAATCTTAACGGCACGGCTCTGCTTAAATGTATATTAAATTTATTTTATGATTTTTACTGAGCCCGGGAGAGTTTACACACTTCCGTCAGGTAGTACTGGAGTAAACCCAAGAGAGTTTACAATCGCCCATTGAAAAACTTATATTTAAAAAAAAAAACAATATGTATTCATAATAATATTATTCATCAATAATTTTAGAATAGTACACTTGGCTGTAGACTAATGAGATAGGTTATCACCGTAGAAAACGTAGAAATACTTAGTGTAGCTGTCAAAAGTAAACCGTAAGTACTATATTATACCAATATTGAATATTGATTATTTCCATCTTACCATAAATTTTAAAAGCATAGTACACTTTGATTTGTCTAGGAGCCTGTTCACTAAACACCGACAACAAGTCTAAAAAATCTTCAAAACTCAACGATCCATTACCTTCTTTTGAGAATACTTGGCATATGCGTTGTTTAAAAGGGTTTTCCTGCAACAAAAACCAGTTTTGTAGTACAGATAGTGTATGAGTCGTATACACCACACGATATTATTAACGAAATTGTATAATATTTTTTGCGCTTATACTTAACATACAATAAGATCAGCCAGAAAAAGTATGCAAATGCAAGAATAAGTCCCAATTCTAGTCATCGCTAAATCACACTTCATAAGTACTTATTACTTATAAAATTTTATAATGACAAATGTATTTATAATTAGATCCAATGAAAGAGACAGCCGAGACTTGCCCTGGGACACAGGCGCTCAAAGGTCCTGGATCCTAAGTCCATCCGGACTTATTTTCACCTAATCTTCAATACAGTGTGCTCCTTTAAGGGTAGGCAGGAGGACATTTGTCCTCCGGCGTTGAACTATATGTATGGACCGCTGACATGGTTTGTGCTAATAACTTATCTAAAAATTAGGTAATAAAAGTACAGCATTTACTTTTAAATAACGGCTCAAACCAGTCAAACCTTAAATCTACATGACCATAAGAACATAGAATTGTTCATAAATAATAAAAAAAAAAAATCATATATTTTTAAGTATCAACATTTGTATAACAATACCTACTTACATAAAATATCATTATTATATAATATCTTTACATAATATTTTTGGTATAAACTTTCTAAAGGACGACACTAAATTTTATTGATAAGTTTAATACTTGTGTAAGAGAGTAGGGGGCTGATAAGTTTATTCCTGCGAGGGCCCTTGATTTTTCTCCACGGATCTGTGAGTAATGTATAGTTGTTGCTTATATTTTGACAATCGATTTTTATACCTATTAATATATGACTATTATGACATTAGTTATTACATAATTACAGGCGTGACATTATAATTAGTAATTACTATAGGACTGGTAATTTAATCACCTAAACATTTTAAACAACAGACTTAAAATGTATTTTAAAAAACTAGGATTAAGAAATAAACTATTAGCTTCACTAAATCTTTAAAATTTAACATATTGCATTGTGTCTTTGTAAATATATTTTTAATTATTTATTATGATAACATGAACTTTGCTTGATCATTCAATCTTATAAAGGAGTTGTTGCTGCAGTGGCATTATCAAATAATTTATTTTTTAAATGAAAAAATTCAAAAAAATGATGGAAGTAAATAACTATAAAATAAACACATAACTAATAATAATAGATTTTAAATGTGGAAAATGTAAAAATAACATTAAGTAAAGTATTTTTTCCATTCTAGCTATGACAAATAAAGAAAAATATACGTAATTTATGTTTTAATTACATCAACAAAATTTCAATCAGTGTCGGCCTGGCCAGGGCAGTGGGGCCGTGAATGTGGACGAGGCCCTGAGCTTTTTTTTAGCTTTTAATATTGGCGGGGGTAGGAGGATATACACTAATTCACTACCTACCCTATGAACAACCTTGTTCATAATAAATAGTAAATTAAGAAAAAAAATAAGACCCGAAAGGAAAATTGCAGCCGAGGCACAAGGTGCCTAAGCCAAGCCAACACTGATTTCAATAGGTAATTGATAACTAATTAATCAAAACATAATTTTATGTCTTTACGTACCTTGAGTTCTGGCAACTGTTCGATTCGTTCCTGTGGTACTCGTATTTTCACCGGTTCGTCTCCGGTCATTTTCTTTGGCACTACTTCGGGACAAATCGCTCTGTACCGTTTGTACACTCTTTAAAAACAAAACTGAACTAAATACAATTTTAAATTTAACTAAAAAATAAAAAAATATATTTTTTTTCACATTTAAGTACCTACATTTTAGTGGTGATAAATTTACAAAACTAAGTATTTTTAGTATAAATAAAAAAAATAATTAAGGAAAAACAGGAAAATTTACTAGATATGCGACAATTTTTTTTTTTTCGTGTATCAAACGAAAAATCGTATAAATGAAATTTCCGCTAAATGTGTAATACATATATTACCATTTTTTGTACATAGTTTTAGGCTACATATAGACATTTAACATTTAAAAAAATGTTTGTAATCGTCGATAAAAACCTTGACAATTTAATAAAATATTCCCCATCAGTTCTTAGTTGTTACTTATTATAACAATTAAAAATATTTAAAATGCATATGGTGATAACACCTGACCATTAAGGTTGAGAAGTCACCTTTGTACCTATTTGAGAGCTCAAAGCAGTGTTTCCCCTTAGTGATCTGTTACCGGGTCACAGGATCATGTGAGATTTCCCAGGCTCCCATATTGTGAATTGTAATGTACCCAGTTGAATAATGTTGATAAGGTAAATAGTTAAGAGAGAATTATAATGATCATTGTGTAATCAATATTGTACAATTAAGTACTGCTGTAATTGTAGTACTTAACTATAGTTAAGTATATGCACGATTTTTATTTATTAAGCATTTCAAGTTCAACATTTGTTAAAAACACGAAAGTTTGCAAATAATTATTATGTACCTAGATATAGTTAAAAATGTATAAAATATTCAATTTTTATATAAAAGGATTGTAAATTTAATACCAAGTTTTTCTTAAATAATTCATTATAATAACCAAAAAATCTTAAAAATATAGGTAGGTATACTAGCACATTTTTTTCGTATAGACATTTGAAGTTTGAATTTAGGTTATTTAAAGCTTTGGCGATGAATAACGATCTTTATTATTTTTTTTATAGGTAAATCAAAAACATTATTCATTTATTCGTAAGAACTTAAAATTGTACGTAGGTACATTATGTACATCTGTATTATACTCACAATAACATTTTTAAATGCGATGTGTTCGACCTACCATTATTAATATTAGGCAAGTAGAAATATAAAATAAAGTTAGTTAAATCACTTATTGAAATAGCATCATAAAACGTATCATGAAATAGATATACTAATTAATATAGGTAAGCTGACTGTCTCCGTTCAGAATCGTTTTCGTATTATACCTGTATCATTAAATTCAAATTTAACACACCCATTATAGTGACCCACTCGACATTCACTGTATAACGGAGTGGTACCCCATTTCTCACTTTTTATGTATGTAAGGTAAATTATATATATATATGTATTTATAGTAAGTACCTGTATGGCTGTAATTACTATACATATAGACTATTTTCTAACGCGCTAAGCATTATCACCGCTCAGTACCACGAATTTAATTCTAATAATAAATATTATGCTCACGTATCATTTTTGTGTAGGTTTATTAAAAAAATGCTTGTAATCCATTTTGTTAGTCTTTGTTGTTTTCACGAACCTTGTTTAAATGTTGGGTATACCATGAATTAAATAGAAGAAAAAACGAAAAATATATAAGATTTAACCATTACGGTTATTACCTACTTCAAATTCACTAACTTGATAAAACCGATTTGAGAATTGAAATAGGCTTAAAAATATTTAAATCGATGTCAGCATCGAATTGCTTTAAACAACAAAAGTATTTTCTTGTCTAAGGAATCTTCTACAAAGAGGTTTTACGACACGCATTCCGGATATAAATTGAAAAACAAATTGTAGTGCTTTTTAATACATTACGATAAAATTATTTCATCTTTGTAAGTTGAATGATTTATTTTTAAATAATAAAACAAAATAAAAGACCAAGATATTGATGGCTTCCATAATTCCATCGGTGCAATTGAATTGGCTCCCTAATACAGGTAGTCAATATTTTACCCTTAATAAGTAAATTTGAATTGGCTCCCAAACATTTACTGTTGAATTGGCTCTTTACCGTTTTTTTCAAAAATGTATTGGTTACCTACCAAAATGTTAATAATTTAAAGTACCTACGTAATTCATAGTTCGTATATTTTACATCGTTACACAAAATTAAATTAAAAAATATATAAAACAGACAATATTGTACTTTACACATTATTGTACGTTAAACAATAATTATCAATAATTCGAAAAATATCGACATATTATTATGATTCTTGTTTTTTTGTTTTTCAGTAAAGTGAAAACTAAAGGTTCACTTAGCATTTTCTCAACAGAATTCATATTTACACACTCGAGTGAACACAGCGTATTTACTAATAAAGATTAATATATTGCTGTCGTGGTCATCATAGGCGCAACTAGGGGGGTTATAAATAGTATAGGTATATCCAGCGGTAGGTTATATTATTTGAGTGCAAACTGCCAGGCTATATTAGGTTAACGTTGTAAGAGTAAACAAATATAATATGAGAACCCCTGGTTAAAAAATAATATTTAACAATTAAAGCAGCCAATTCAAATACATACATTTTTCAGGAGCCAATTCAAGGATCGAATTTATATTTACCCAAAATTGGGAGCCAATTCCATGAAATCCAAACCAACATTTTCATCCTACTCCTTTAAATTAAAATCAAATGCTAATTGAGCCCTAATTTTTACAAGTACTTAATACTTACTTACTTTGATTTCTAATGTTTCTATATTTTATTTTTATCAATATTGGTTTTTCAATTCTGTGTATAGGTTAGGTCGGTTAGGCTAAAATAATAGGCTACCTTGGCCACTCCAAGAAGAAATTTCGTTTCCGAACTGAATTTAATGCGAAAACCTAACTATTATTAATAGGTATACTCGTATGAGTCGTATGCATATCTATTACCTACAAGTCTGAGAAGTCTCTCGTACACGAAAAATAATTAACTATACGCATGCAGTGGTGCCAAATCTATATACACGATAAGTGCACGAAATGAACTCATTATTATTGTTTCATAATAATTATAGTAAAGGATTGGGTTTGGGCGAGTTTGTAGTAAACATCACAACGCGTTTGAACGACAATCATCTACGTATATACATTGTAGTTTTAGCGATTTAACATTGTAAAGTAATAGTGAGGTGTTTTTTATTATGCTGTAATGCGTTTGAACAATATTCTAACAATGCGTTTTCGAATCTGAATAAATTTTAACATACATTTTTCGTACCTAAGCATTTTAATTGTTTTTTATACCTGTCTAATATAAAAATACAAATAAATATGTTATCATTTATTTACAGGTTAGGTATACTCGTATAATATAATATATTAATATAGTATAGTTAATCTATAAACATTTAAATGAGTACCTAGTGATTTACCACTTCCTATAAATGTCTGCCTCAGTGGCGCAACCAGGAATTGTTCAAAGGGGTCCAACAAAATAAACCATCTTAATTTTTTATAAACAATAGGTACCTATATGTTTATATTAACAATATATTTTTTAATTAGTATTATTATTATAAATATTAAATAAGTGCTAACATAGACATTTCTCAAAGAAAAATCAAAGTGGCGTTTTATTTATTAATTTATAATATAATAATTAATAATACAAGTCAAGGGGAGGGTCTGGACCCGGAGCAACCCCCCTGGTTGCGCCACTGGTCTGCCTAAATGAATTTATTACTTTATTGTAATTTATCAATTTTTTATTAGTTATATACTAAAGAATATATATCATGGTTTTTGCTATGGTATATAATATACATAAGCATACTAGCTAGGGTTTTTTTTTTTTATTGAACAAAAAAAAAAACCATCAACAACAAAAATTTAGTTTTGATTTTACAAATTTATCATGTTAGTTGTAGAATGTTAGTTTAAATTTCAAATGTCAACTCATCTTAGGAAGGCTAATAAACTTGAAATGTTTTCAATGTCAGGTCCTAATGCTTCTTCTATGTTGGGATGGAATGATGCATATTTTTAAGGTCATCGATGAATTTATAGCACTCGGTTAGTATGCACTTGACTGTCAAAATAAGTTCACATGTTGCGTACCGAGGAAGTTCCTCTTTATAGGCTTATAGCTATAAAATAACTGCGTGAGCATTTTATTTTGCACCATATAATGGTCAAAAATTATTGCAGTCTTAAGATAGTCTTAGATAAATGTTCACGGATTTTTTTTATTTGTTACCTCTGTTTATCTTTTTTACATTTTAATGTCTAATACAATTATCGTTATACAATTTGATCTTGTCCTTTTCGTTATTATTACTGTAGGTATATATATCATTATATATATATATATATCATTTTAAGAGGCCGTCACAGTAAAAGTGAAACGTACACAACACTTTAGAGATGAATGACAGTAAAAAAAAATCAAACACCCCCAATATAAAGATGGCAATAATATTATCTGTGTTTACATTTTGGATATAATTAACAATTCGACTCAGTCAGTTCATTCAGTTTAATTTATAATTTTTATATGATCCATTATAACTTATGAAAAACTAAATACACTTTAACATTAATAAAAATGAGTACTTATATTAAATAGCTATTGTAAAAACCCAACTTGTTAAGAACAGTTTTATTGTCACCTTAATGTTTACAAAGTTTGATAATTGTACGATTACTTTAACATAAATGACGAGAGCTATTCTGGTTGAAACATGGTTTTTATAATAAACTTCAAAAATTGTAGTGTTACGCGCTTTTGAGGTACAAGAGGTATTATTATTTCTGAAATCTATAAAGATATCATATTTTTACTGTAGCAAGACAATTCAATTGTTCCAATGAAAATATATATTATGATATTGTTGAACTAGGTGAACAATAAACTATTTTTGTTAACTATTTTGTAATCTACCCAAAATTATTCTTTTTTGCATGCGTGAGAAAATGACAATTTACATTTTATACTCGGATGATATTGTGTAATCTAGTTAAAGATATATGACATATGTTAACAATTAATGTTAAGTGATCAAATATATTGAAAGCTATACCCCGTTATATAAATTTGTATTAATATTACAATTATGTACATGATTTCGGAAGAAGTTTGCGATTGATAATAATAGAGCACTCTTTCCTAAATATGCCTAAGCTCGTAATTATTATACACTTACTCCATTTGTCAGGAAATGGGACTCAAGTTTAATTGTTCAATAATATTGTTATAGTGCCTAGGGTGGCAAATGCTAATTCCACCAATTTGACTCCACGTGCGTTGTATATTTCATTACATAAATTATAATGTAGATATAGTACAGAGTATTATAGACACATATTATTATACATAATATAAATCATTTTTACGTTATACATTAAAAACAAAAACACATACAAAAGTTGAAGTAAAAAATAATATGTACTCTATTTATCTAAAGCCTTTAAAAATATATATGTATAACCGGTTTTAATTAATCAGAATATTTATGAACGCATTTAACCGGTTATTTGTACTAAAAAAAAAAAAAAAACCATTAAAAAAATCATTCAGGTTTCGAACCCTGCAGCTTACGGTAACACAATGTTTGAAAAGAAAACAATTTTTCTTTCTTTTCATAAAATCAGTAAGCTTCCCACAAAAATAACTTGTTCAGTCATTTCACAACAGTTTCAAAAATAATCTATAATACCTATATAATAGATTATATTATATACTTCTTATTGGCATTCGTCTATTATAGTGGTACGATTAATACTTAATAAGTAATAAACTAATAAGTAATAACCAATAAATTTTTAAGACAATAATTATTTTATCATTTATATGTATATAAATTATGCGTAAAGTACTATTATAGTGTTCTTAGTTTTATTTTTATATTAACCACGGCGGCGGTTAATAACAGGAATAAAATAATGTTTATTGCTATAGTCGTTAGTTTAAAAACAAAACGTTTTCTTTAGATGATTTTAATTAATACTATTTACATAATATGCGATATGCTACATAAGTATAAATAATATTTAAAAGTAACAGCTATATATTATTATATCAGTAAAGAAATTATGATGAAATACAATTCACAAATGTTCAGTTTTTTTGTAAAATCCTCTTCAACTTAAAACAAACACGTGTGGTAGTAAAAAAAAACACATACACACACACAAAAATGAAGTACGTATAACGCAAATAATACACGTCATCTCCTGTTTGCACACATGTGCACAGGAGCTGCAGTGACTACCGCTATATTATAATATTACTCACCTAAGTATTTCCTTCCTGGTAAAAAAAGTGCAGTCCTGTAAACGGAGGAAAAAAAATAAATAATAAACACACATTGTGGTTTCCGGGTGTAGTTACAACATAATATATATTATATATATATATATATATATATATATATATGCGGGGGAACTGTTGATGTCGCAGGCCCTCGTACGGTTCCGCAAAAGAATTTTTTTCTCAACAAAAAAAATATGAATCCTATACGATATCGTGTGTCGTGCGTGTTAACTATCACTCATAGGCACACACACACAAACGAGCGATACGACGACTGAATCACGAGAATATAAAAAATGTGATAAATATACATTCGATATTGTATGACTATAGACTATGTTAGTCTCTCCTATATATAAATTGTATTAATGTATTATCATACTTACGATTTTTTGTGTTTTTTCGGCACAAACCATTATTAATTGACCCAACCCACTCGGCGGTAGACGGTCGTGTATTATTTTTATACATCGATTGGCGCGCGAGTTAAATAATATATAATTTTACATTGATTATTGATAATGATAATACACAGGTATTATCTTCTGTTTTTTCGAACACAGGACAATATTTTAATGTCCATATAGTGTAGGCACTTGGCCCCTCAAAAATGTATAAGTGGCACTATAAATCACGTGACTTGGGTAGTCACGTCGTGATTTCAATCGAACGACAAACGTACAATATACGATTCTTAAATCTTAACGAAATTATATATTTTATAGATTATTCGTTTTATTATATATATATATAGATATATTCCGGATGTGTCAATAACAACTATTTAGAAATTATTTGCTCAAGACTATAGGTATATGGGTATTGCAGGATGGGCGATAGTCAATTTTAGGTCAATTCTAAACGGTAGATATTATTTAACTGCAATACTATTACAGAAGTTTGTCCCGAGTGATGAGAGAACCTCTACAAGACCTTGTAGAATAAAATGCATTCTACAGAGTTCAGATTCACGGTTTATTTATCACGTGATTTTAAATATGTATATTATACGCTTATAACCAGACAGAAAACGAAAACAAAATAAAAGCCGTTCTAGGGTGGGTCATCAAACAGGTGGTAGTGTACACGGGAAGGGGTGCGCGTATTGGACGAGCGGCATAATAACAATTTGCCAACATATAATATTGTCGTTGAGCGGAGCATAAACCTACCGATTCGGACAGGCGTCGATTGCATACTCACTGGAGTATGTGATCACCGAACACACCAGTGCAGATGACGAACGGATTGGCGTTGTAATTATTAAACATTAATTGATTTATAAACAATGACAGCGTTCGAATTGTTTTCTGTCGAGATGAATATTTCGTTATCGCGCGATTATTATAATACATAGAATATAATAATTTGGCACCTCACCCGCCGGTTAACACGTTACATCAGTTAAAACACGCACAAACTCTAGCAAAGTCGCAGCTGATTTTCTGACGTGTTTCATTTTTTTGCGTACCGTTTAGTAAAACCTATATCGGTTGAACGGATTCGATACCGACTATTTCTGTCTTTTTCTAATACACGCGGAACCATAAGCGGATAATTGGTCCACGAAATTCGTGGGGGGGCTTAACATATTTGTCTTATCCGTGTACACACATATTTTTAGACCGCTATCAGTCTGCAGTCTGGTGTGATGGCTTGATTACGTTTTGAGGGGGCTTAAGCCTCCCAATTCCCACCTCATTATCCGCCCATACGCGGTCCATGAAAATTTAGACGTTTTCTTGTTCTATGCCTCAAATGAGCTAACATCGCAAATCTACGCTCAGCAGATCACTTTTAACTCCGTTAGTTAAAAAAATAAGAGTAAATCGACTGTATCCCCTCTTATAAGAGGACGCTACCCTTAAACGTGTTGTCTCCGTCTTACTAACATACAACTATACAAGATTACAAATGTACGTTCAGTAGAGTTAATTGTGTGTTGTAAACTATAATATTGGTGAATTTGCCTATTATCAGAGTTAAAGGTAAGAAATATTACATGTGCGTTCGCGATCTCGACATTTTAATTTTTAAGCAAGACACGAGTGTTCAGAATGTTATACAAATTAGAAATGCTCATTTCTAGTTTAAAAATTAAAATATGAAAAAAAACCTTTAAGCGCAGATAGAACCACGTGCACCTCCACCCCTTTGTTGTCGCATCATAGAGCAATTTCTATTATATTCCTACAATATTGCAATATCCATTATCCGTTGCCATGCCAACGGAGACAATATGAAGTAAGTATACCGACCGTCCGACCGTGGCCTGAGGTATATAGTATGGTAAGTAGAAGGGAGGAAGAACCCAATAAATAACTAAATTTACACGTCGCGTCCTATGATGTAGGTATAATAATAATTTACGTGTATACAATGTTTTTAACGAGTGTACACATATATGTAGGTATTGTACGTGTATATAGGTATACTGAAATTAAAAGAATGTTTTTTATTCAACGACCGCGGCGATATTATCAAATAAATCGAATAGTTTTCTTGGAATATTTTCGGATTTGCTACCAGAAAAAAAATAATATATAATTTAAAAAAAAACTCGCTCTGCACCACGTGTAATAAACATCTCTACTCTACGGAAAGCTGTCATCCCTCCGTGTAATGCTCATGCAGTTCATCGACTCCAAATCGAAAAAAAAACCGTTTAATATACATTTATACATTATAATATTACCGTTTGTGTCACGTCCTACATTTAAATAATTTAGTGGTTCTCGGAATGGTCCAGTCTCGGGGAAACTAAATCTAAAAATAACCGAAAGTCGAAGGAAGATACGTATTATACATTTATCAACACACACATTTGATTTTAATCTCACGTTCACGGATTCCATTATAGTGTGCGATGCGCGGCCGACATTCGACGGTACCATATTCATATAATACGATATAATAACCATGTATTCCGGTGTTAGTCTGACCCACCCGGCCATTGGTCGAGATTTTTTCTTCGACCATGGGGGCCCGACACCAAGTCAACAGTATCTTAATGACTCAATAATTTCTCGCTGTGATTTTATTATTCTGTTTATTTTTATCTTTTTTTTACATAACCTACACTAATTTTGGAATATTGTAATTATTTATATTGACTACAAAAAAACTGAAGTATTGACCCAATCACATTAAGTATTAGGGAGGATTTGGAAAAATAATTTTGCCCGAAATATTTACACTCGTAATAGTTCAATACGTCATTTTAGACTACTTATAGGCAAAGTATTTGTCATTTCCTCGTTTATTCAAGATTGTATTTGTCGAACATATATTATTTTTGTCAAATATTTGAAAAAATACCTATTCAATATGTAATTTAGTTTAACTCTTCAATTATTTATGTAAATCAGAGGTTCTCAAACTTTATTATTTCAGTCTTCCTCATTTATAAAAGCCATACCAAACTTTATTCCGTCATAATTAATTTTTCTGTTTAGGTCACCGTAATTCATATTCACGTATTGTAGCCTGTATAGGTATGTATTTAATACTTGGTTTTTAATTTGTATTTGTCGTATAAAGTGTTAATAATATTTTATATCGTTTATATCGCATTTCCAAACGAGTGATTTTATTAGTACACCACAAATACGAAAAATTTATTTTACTTGCGTATAGTATTTTGTTTATATATTACACACTTTCGATGTGTACCAATTACGATTTTTTTTACTTTTCCATTCGATATAATACGCCAACTCGAGTCCAACACTAATATCGTCAGTCTTTCTTTCCAATTATTGCAAATCGTAACTACTGGGATATTATTAATAAATTCCCTTCGAAAATACAATAATTATTATTTATTAATTATTGACTACAACAAATTGTGCTAGCACAAACATCTGCCCCTCCCAGCGGGCAAGACCTGACACGCCTAAGACGACGACGTGATATTAAAGCAATATATTCCGCCGGTACACTTACGGGCCCGTTTTAAAACCCCTCCGAAACTGTATCCGGTTATGTAATTGGTGGGGTGGCGGGGTACATGACCTGCTCGTCGCAGTCGTTCGTTACATAATACATTAGAAAATATAATATATACTATTATAATAGTCTACGAAACGGGGTAAGAGTGGTATACCACGACGAAAACAAACCGTACAGGTACGGGGGAAAAAAACATAAAAACTCAATCGACTGTCACACGTCGGTCGAATGTGCGTGTAAGACGCACCGCGGCGCCGACACGGAATAATCGTAGCATTAAGTCGTTATTTATCAGTCACCTGGTAGTCTTCGAGCTGCGATTCGGTGAAAGTCATCGCCTTGTTGCCCATAACTTCGCCGGCCGTGGTGGATTACACGTTGTGTTGGAAGGAACCTGCACTGGTGCTGCAAGGACGGACGAGAAGATAATTATGCATCCGCGCCGAAGTCTTCAGCCGAAAGAACAAAATATTTACAATAATTTGTTAGAAATATTGCTGTCGGTGGTACGCAAATACCGGACCGACACGTCTGTGTGAAGTGTAAACTACAAATGAGTATTGGAACGGACAGAACGATAATAACACCAAATGAACTCCTTCGAGTAGGAGCACCCCTTCGCCGCGCAAACTAGAGCGTGAAGTCACGCGACGGGCAGACTTTTTAATACTTTTGATTTTTCGCGAACTGGGCGGAATGTGCGCGACAGACAACACACGCACGCACGGGGAAATGTAATTTTCGATGTCATGGGTGTGGTGACCAACCGTCTATTGGACTCTCAGACCTTTTTCACTCAACGAGATTAAAAAGCACAGTCAAAATTTAAAGTCACTCATTGCTTATAAGTAGAAAAAAAAGGGGGAAAAATTAGAGACACATAATATGATAATATAACCTATATTTTTTGGCAATCAATATACAAATGATAAACAAAAGAAAAAACAAAAAAAAAAAAAATTAAAATAAATCTAAAATAAAATAATAAAAACGGCCTGTAAACATGATTTTCTGATTAACTTAAAAATTTGTACACAGTATAAATTAATTTATTGCACTTTCGGCCTTGCCATTTTTATAAAGTACTTTATGTTAATGTTAGCAGAAAAAAAAGAACAAACAAACGATACTAAAATAATGCTGGGGTACACAAATGTTGGTCAAACTAAAAAATAAAAATCATTGTGCACTGTTTGATTTATATTTAAAAAAGAAAAAAAATATATAACAAAATGAGTAATTTATATTTTTATATATATAAATAAATATATATATATATTATATATCTTAACAAACATGCTCTAATATGTTAAATTTACAATCAGTACATAATATGAATATACAACAAGTGTTAAGAATAACGAGAAAAATAATGTGTTGAAAAACTAGAAAGAATAAAATAATATTCGATTAAACCCTTTAAATAATTTTAATTTTGTTTGTAAACTTTTCATAAACGAACCCTGTATTATGTTACAATGGTCAAAAATATAAAATAAGTAAGCTCTCGAATATAATTTCAATGAAAATATGTCTGCCCTGTGGTCATCATTGTTACGTTTTATACAAATTAATCATATTATATTTAAATAGAAAATTGAGCCTACTAATGTGTGTCGCAAGAACAATACCTACTATTATTTGTAACAAAACAATTAAACTAAAATCAGGTAAAACATAGTGCTGACTAAAATATTTAAATGGCACCAAAAAGTTTACACATAGCACCGCTTACACACTAAACATAATAATTTCTTTAAAGGTTTTCACAATTTTATCCTTTTTACAAAAATATCCACTAACTTTATAAATGGTATACACTTTTGTTAATAATTTTGATTGAAAATAATGGCCATGAAATTGCACTTAAAAATATAACATATTAATCATACACAATTATTAGGTATCAAAATCTTATACAAAACAAAAAACCTAATACTTTTAAATAAATATTTCAACTTATGTACTTAAAAATGAGTTATTATTATAATATATATATATATATATATATTGTATAGTTTTTGTTTCCACTATATGATCACACAACAATAATGTACATACAATTTGTGTAATTTTAATTTAAATTTACTCTCAAATGTTATTTAACAAACAAAACAACTAATTTAAAATATGTTAGTGTAATTTAACAACAATATAATATTTACTTAGTCTATAATTGAATTTTGGCCGATATAATCAATTTTCGTCTTATTGTTTTATTGACTAGTAAATGTAGCCTACATTCTATTGTAACAGGACTAGACATTAACTTTTTGTAATATGTATTTGAATTAGCATATTATCATAACTGACAAAATAGAAGTAATAAATACAAATTTATTTACAAATGTTAAGAACATAGTCAAGATATGTTATGGAGTAACAATGAAAAAAAAAACAAAAATGAAAAACATGGGACAAAAAGAAAAGGAATTTTCAAAAATAATTTTATTACTTAATGTAAGTCATAATAAGTTGTCCTGAATAGAGAGTAGAAGTCATGCGGTCCATAAATATAAAATAAATAATCTATATGTTCAAGAAAAATATTTTGGATGAAGTAGCAGTGTGATGTCATCTGTACTTAACAATTTAGTCATGTTGGCCAAGTATCGCGCAATCTTTTTGGTGGTGGTCCTCCTTCAAAGTCATGTCTTGAATCTACTAAGCTCTGGTTACTGGGCAACTGTCCGCCTAGTATAAAACGTTCTGGTTTTAAACAGAAAAAAAAAATGAAATAACAATTACATTTTTCTTGGAAATTGTAAGTAAATGATATGCTTACCAGTGACTGACAAGTGATGGGACGGTATTGAAGTATGAGCATGTGGTAAAGATAAATGACTTATAGAATGCGAAACAACAGTGTTAGGTGCTGTTCCAGAGGTTGCTGAAGACGTATGGTGATGTAAATGTGGTGGTGAGTTAGGCTCGCTTTTAATGCGGACGGAATTTGGTGATGGTGAAGAAGGTGGTGATGAATTAGGTACTCCTAGGTGAGACATTCCACTAGAACATACATTATTTTTATGAATATACATGTTATGTGATTTATTATATTTTATTACATTAAAAATAAAAACAAACCTGTTGTGTGCTAGTTGATTAGACCAATTCAATGCTGATGAAAGACCCATGTCAGTAGATGTAAGATCAGTAAAAATCCCATGATATGAACCACCCAACCCAGGTGTATGAAGCGCTACAACTGGTGTGTTTAGAGAGACAGTTGGTGTGTTAATAGAGTTTGCCTAGAATACAAAAAATAATTCACCGTTCTAAACAAGTTTCTAATAAAATATATTAATAGTACAAATAATAAATACATTATTATCTTCGTGATGACTAGGAGCATTGGGCATTACTATACGCAAATTAGGTCTAGGTGAATGATGTCTAGGCGGTGGAGTAGCTCTATTAGAAGCATTTAAAGCTTTGGGCGTAGGCGATGGTGACATGACTAGTTGTCCTGGAGAAGAAGGTGAATTGACTAGTGCAGGCGATGATGACGCTTGGTATCCATTACTCATTTCCAACATACTACCAGGAGGGTAAACTAGAAAAAAAAATACAATAAATAATGATTTGAATTTGCTACCATAATATAAAAACTAACCAGAATCAGCATCAGACGAAGACGGAGGTCTTGGGCTAGCATTGTGTTGCAGTTGTAAGTTCCCAGAGTCATTATACATGTTGTTTACAGGCATAGTAGTAGGAAGTGAATAGTTAGCACTTACATTATTCTAAAAAAAGTTAATAAAATTATTTAAATAGATTCCAAGCTTTCTAATTAGATAAAATAATTACTCTGGCCATTCTTTGATGTTGCATTAATAACTGAAACTCTTCATCAATTTTACTGTATTTAGCTTCAGTTCTGGGCGTAAGTTGATATGGTCCTTGTGTACCATCACAACTTTCATCTGGGCTCTCGGGGCTCAACGCACCACCCTTAAGTTCTTTTTTGTTCAATTGCTGTAAAATGAAAAAAAAAATTTATAAAATTTAAGCTATTAATAATAATAAAAACAATGTATTATATTACTTCGATAATATTCTTATTGGTGAGTGATTCATGAGGTTCATTGTACTCAGTATATTTGAGCAACACTTTATCCATGTCTGTACTGGCATATTGATACAATTTATTTGAGCTGCTGAATATGATTAAAGCAATTTCACAATCACATAACACACTCAGTTCATATGCTTTTTTCATTACGCCAAATTTTCTCTTGTTAAAGGTAACCTAAAAATCATAATATTACAAATTGTTATTAATGTTTTGTGGTAATAAATTTTTTAAAAAAAATACCAAATAAATAAAAATAAAAAAATGTTAATATACTGTATGTATTTGAATAACATTGAAATTATTTATTTACTTAATAAAATTAGAAAAAACAAACAATTACCTATAATAACTAAAAAAATGAATAGAAACACAAAATGTAGTTATTCCATGTTACAAAATCACACAACATAAAAATAATGTTCCTATAATATATAGTCAAAAAACATGACAAACACTTGACAAATCACACATACAATGTTCGTATATAAATACGGTTCAATGTTTATCATAATATTGTTTTCACATCAAATTTGTTCTCTAAAATAAATTGAAATTGTTAAAATGGTAAAAGTTTTTTTATGGTTTTGTTATTATAGCGTTATGATAAACGGCTTATAAAAAAAAAAGTTGATTGATGTAAAGAATTTAAGCTATCATCGCTATTCACGACTCATTTTTTTACGCTAGTACCTCCTACTCGACCTGCAGATAATTACATTATAAATTTAATCGAAATTAAAAATGTTTATGTATATTTATTGCATAGCTGTTAGTTAAATACCAAAGTAAGAACCATATTACCACGCAACAGTCTTAAACGATGAATAGGGCTTAAAATATATTATAATACATAATAACTAAGACGATAGTTTCGTAAGCTCTTTAATGTGAAGATTTTGGTGATAATTAAGTGTTATGTACATAGATTTTGTAAACCACCAAATGCGCAAATCGCCAACAGTTCTTAACACTAATTATTAATAATAATCCTAGTGCTTTCTATAATATTTTCAATACTACTACTACTGAATTTTAGGTAGGCAAACTAGATCCGACCAAACAACGTCTCATCTTTTAGACAGACCAAAACAATATTAATTGTTAGATAGGTAACGAAAACGAAATTATGAATACCTGGCGATTGCGTTCGTCGGTGATCCGCGATATCTGTATTTTCTTACGACCCATGTTGTCGGCGGCGGCGTTAGGGTCGGCGGAACGGCGCCGTTTACTGCTTCTTGGAATTCTGTTTGGTCTTATCGAAGACGGTCGTATTTCTCCACCGAAGACGAGGTCGAAGAAGACGACGACGACGAGTTAGGTACTCACTCCTCGTTGAAATGATTCTTACACGTTCTCAAACGATATCTGAGAAAACACAAAAAAGTAAAATTTAAAATGGCTGTTTGATAATAACACATACGGTTGGTGTATAAATACAAAATATTTTAATAACAGACCGATCGATGCCCGTAATAAATAAATAATAAATGAAAAAAAAAAAACAAATTACAAAATATAGAATCGCGGTAAAATATAAATAGATGATGTACCTACACACCACCACTCAACGCACAAACCTCTTCGTGTGCGCGGGGAGGACGCGACAAATGAACGCGGCGACGGAGTTGACGATAATGTGATTGCGTGTATATTAACGTTTCACCGTGTATTATTTTTTTTTCTGTTTCGAAAAATAAAATAACAATATTATATTTTATCCACGACCGACCACCACCGAAAACGGGTCTGTCGTCTTCAGTCGCGACCGTACGCGCCACAATAGGTGTGTTACAAAACAGAACACGAGCCACGGGCAGCGCGCGCGCACACACACGAGCACACACGAGACGCGCGCTCGTCCGACGGTTGTGGGCTATTTCTGTAAAGTTTTCCGGGGGGTTTTAACGACCGCCGACGATAAGGCGGTTAGTTACTTACGCGACGGGCTCACAATATAATAGTAATAATAATACTATTGTATTATATTCGACGATTATTATGATGGCGATAATCAATTGTATATTATAATATGTATATACACATAAATTTATAATAGCCCAAGTGGACGCGCGCGGGTCATAAGTATAATAATATAATAGTAATAAGGACGACGGTTTAGCAAATGAATAGCATAACGATATCAGCTGTACAGCATACAAAACGAGTGGTGGCTCAGGTAGGCGCGCATTGTTCGTCACCCGAAACGCGATTGTGAACGTCGCAATGCTGATATCAATCGTATGTCGTAGGAACGTAATTTCTGTGAAGTCATAATATATAATAATATTATATCACTGCGGACGAGAAAAAAAAAATATAATAAAATATCTAGAACAAATTTGACCGATCCGTACGCGTATCGTGTGCTAACCGTCAAACGACGACGACGAATCGACCTTGGTCGTGACGTGATAACAACACACCGCATCAACAGTCGTAGTAGACGTATACCTAAGGTGGCGGAGGATGATGTGCAGCGTGCACGTAAATTTACGTACACAATGTAATAAACTAATAACACACCAATATAATATAGCTAATCACGAGACGTGAGGAATAACACAATTTATTGGGTTCTGTTCTCCCACTGTTTAGTTATCGACTGTTGTAAATCAAATACGCGGTTTTATGTTTTGAAAACCAAATACACAACACAACAATATACACACATAATAATATTGTGTATATCGGGTTATTGGATATTTTAACAGCTCCATAATTTTTATGTTAGGTCACGGAAAAAACGAAGAGATTCATTTCTTTATAGTTTGTGAATTGATATAATTTCTATCAAAAACATATTTCGTTGTCCCGATGACGAAATTAAAATTCCCCAACCGCCAACTTGCCGCGTGCATAATAGTCGTTAAATCACGTATAATATAAATTTATACAGAATAAACGTTGACGAATTATAGCATTTCATTATAATTGTAACACATTATTGAAGTATATCATATTATATTCATATACCTCGAACAAACATAATATATATATATATTGATATCCCCAAGAGGTATTACAAGGTAAATATTATCTATAAAAATAAGTACTATTTTGAAAATGTCTATCGACCAGTGGCAGAACGATAATATTTCATAATGCCGGTCCACGCGGCACGTGTATCAAGTAATATAAACTGTGATAGATTTGTATTTATTTTAGCCAACTAGGATGAACACATATGTAACTATTAACGATCGAATCCGTTTCAAATTGTTTAATATTCTTCATTGACGTGCTTCTGTCGGTAATCAGTGGATTAAAACGAATATGGGTAGCTCCGGTATCTATTGTTAAAATTATTATTATTACAAAATCGCAATCATTGATAAAAACATAAAGCAGAAATCCAAAATAACACACGTTAATAAGAAAAACACCGTGTCTATTTTGAATCTAATGGTTTATTATTTTTATTCGTCTCGAGTTATAATCATAAGCATTTTTATCTAACGGATATCCGGTCAAAATAAATACGCCCGCTCTACACACTCAATGTCGTCGTACAATAACGGCGATCAGTGGCGATCGCTGATCACTATTCACTCGTACACGCGCCACGCCACGTTCAGGTATGCACGCACACGCGATCGGTGTAAAAAATTATTACAAACTTACGTTTAAAAAATACGAACACGTGGTGTTTGTTTCGCCGGTGCTCTAAGATGATAATCATAATAATAATTATCATCGTCATTGCTTTCCGACATTCAAACGTCCAATAATAATAATTGTGTACAGCGAACACACACACGAGCGTAATACAAGAAACGTCGTCGGTTGCGAAGAAAAGAGCAGATTATCTCGCGGTCGAAAAATGCACCGACAAAAAACGCGAGATAAACACATTTCACGCATGTGCGTTACGCATGCAACAGGTCGCATAAATTTCACGATATCGACAGAAAACAACGGAGTCGCTCCTTTCGCTTGCACACCCGCCGACGAATGCTTTTTTTTTTATTCTCCTCATGCAAGCGAGCGGGTGACGCGTAAACATTCCCATCGGTTTCGTCTCTGCCGCCACCGTTTGTCCCGAAACCGGGTGTGCGCGCACGTCTAAAAAACATTTATTTCCGAGGATATTGTAGTAATATTATTATTGTTGTTGCATCGAACTGTTTATACGGGAAAAAACTTTTGGTTTAAATATAATCAAAATATACGAGAAAAAAAACCTATGGAAATGGATCCAGACAACGCCACGGCGGCAACTGGTTGTACGTCGTGGGGGTAAGGTAGGGGGAGAGTGCAACAGCGGGTAGCGACGGTATGCACTCGTTGGTGTGTGTGCGTGTGCGACTGTATATTTTGATGTTTACGGGCGTGTTTAATATTATTACACGAAAGAGGTAATAATAATAATAGGTATATTATACTAAATACGACTATTATAAATACGTGATTCGGCGACAACGTTTAAAATAATACGAGGCTAGCAATGATTCCAGACGAGTAATAAAGACGATACGAGCGGAGAAAAAGTTAGACATGAGTATATGACACCCCTTTGGATTTTAGTATTCCTTTTTAGACGCAGCTGAAAGAGTTGGTAAGGAGGCGAAAAGGTCAATCGCTGTAAATAGTTGTAAACGTCATCATAATATTAAAAAATAACGTCTTGTACATCGAAAATATTAAGAGAAAAACACCCACTCGACCTACTCAGTAACCAACAATCAACTCTACAGAGTACAGACTACAGACGGGGTTTGATTATCGGTTATCTGCCGTTGCTCGACAAGACTTTACTTAATGGTGACCCGGGGTTGCAACACACCCCACACAAAAGAGCGTACGCTAGGTAGTGGAGGGATGAAGTAGTTAACCGACACACACACTCACTACTGAAGGTCGTCATTTTTCAATTTTCTGTCTGACAGGGAAAACAAGAGTATCGAAAATCGCTCGTCGTGGAGCAATTTAAACGAATTATACTCGATTTCGTAACGGGACACCGTCTACGCATGGCACCGATTCAAACCTTAGATAAAATAATGTAGTTGTCGTCATCAGACAATATTACGTATATAATATGGCACAAACACACCCTTCGAAGTCGGGGAAAATATTACGTTTGGAGGAAATTTTTCACTTTAACCGTCGTGATAAAACACGCCAATAGTGGTGACGACGTCTCAAAATTATAAGTGCATCACTGTACATCACGGTATCATAAAACACCTACAAGGCACAGTTATACTACTTCAGGAAATCGGTCAAATGATATTATTGTAAATTGAACAACGACGGTGATACCGCAATCAAACAAAATCCGGTTTGTTATAAAATTAAACACACTATTTTTTTCTGTATCGAAATCCGGTAAATCCGGATTTTATCAATACCGATTTAGATACAATAAGATCAAAATATCGAAAAGAAAAAAAAAATGTATAGAAATACTAATTTCAAATCGTTGAAGTTACATTTACTGAAAATCAATGCTATGATCGTTCAAAAGATCAAACATATTGTATAAAGCACACCAATAATATTAAATCGAGTAAAATTTCACACCTAAAGAATAAAGAAAAGTATCGTAATTAGTGTAAAAATTTAGTTTTGACAATATAAAAATAACATGTGTATACTTGTTTAACGAAGTTATTTATAGTAATCCTGGTATGATTAAAGAAAACAAACATCGAAAACTTACGGAAGTTCGTGGATGATTGTTAACGAGTTTTTGATTAACGCTATGACGCTATTACATACAAGTAAGTTGAAGTAGCAAAATACTTCAAGAGTGGTGAAAGAATTTAACATCAATAAACGTAATTAATAATTTATGTCTATAATTTTATAATAATTCAGATACCCATATAAATCCGTTTCCAACGATTTTAATATATTCCATTTTGATAGTACCGATTGACAAAAATAAACGTTAAAAATAGACTGAACGAGCATATTCTCTAATTGGTTGTTTACCCAACTATTATAAATTATAATTGATTACGTTTACCTGAGTCGGAAACGTTTATACAATTAATTTCTACGAACAAGATAGTATACCAGTATTATACTATATTATAGTATTCCATATGACTTCACAGAAAGCATCACTAAGATAATAATTATATTATATATTTTTAAACACACCGTTTCTTTCGGCAAAATCCTAACGATGGGAACACAAGCCACCACATACTATTACGATTTACTCACAATATAAAAATAAAAATGTGAAATCCAACTTACTAGTTACTATTCTGCTACAAAAGTGCGTAACGATAGGGTGAGTAGGTAGTTGAATTGTCGTGCGACGGAGAAGGGTGGTCTATGACGACGTTGACACCGTAACGGCGACGGATGGACTCAGTTCAACAAACGTTGGGAATTACGTGGGCCGTAGGCAATTTAATTTGGCACGCGGCCGCCCGCGCAAAGGGGTAGTCGGGTTGAAAGACACTTAGTGTTTGACGCGTGGGCCGTGCTTTACAAGGGTGGTGGTAGGCGGTGACTCTAGTGTGTAGTATTATATGGGCTATGAGGAGCAACCGTGTATAATACATAAAATACATTGAGTTTTTTTCTTTTCAGGATTAGTCCCAAAATCAATTTATGATGACGCAACTGAAAATCGTTGTTCAGGTACGGTATTATACTATTATATTTTAAATTCTGCTTTTCAGAAATGGGAGTGTAAATGTCTATAATAGTTTACGGTGATAAAAGCTATGTAATTTTTTGATGACTTTTATTTTCCAGTAGTAAAAAAAAAATTAATGTGTATCTTGTTTGTACATAAAATTGTTGTATTATACATATTTACATCAACGAGTAACAAACCTATGTATTTGATAATTTTATCATTTTACAATATATTAACAATATGAACTATTAATTTGTTACCTTCAAACCTCCAATTCATGATAGCATTAATATTTGACCACAATATAAAAATTCAAATGCCCATCAAATTATACAACTAAAGTTTACTTAACGATTAGGTATATTTTAATTTTTAATACTGACTATTATTATTTATTGTACGGTCTTAGAATATTCATTTTTAACTGCATTACGATAAGGAATAATTGCATTAATACTATGCCATGTCGAATTGATAATATCGCGTCGTTTCGTGGTCACAAAAGGATTGGAGTTTACCCTTTATTTTGTTGCGACTTGCGATAAGTAATGGAGTCCAGATAGTCCAGCTAACAAAAAAGAAAAAAAAACGTTACGATTATATTAGGCCTATATAATAATACGATCGCCTTTTTGAGCCAATCATCAGTGACCTTGGCAAGCTAAGTTCTTAGTTAAAAACGTTTCTCGCAAGTGAATAAATGATAATATTGTCGCATTTCTCGTCAAAAAAAAAAAAAAAAAATTAAAAAATGGAACACAATATCTCTATCTATGATGTGTGGGCCAACGTGACAGCTGTCTGCCAGTGTCTAACCAGTTTAAAAAACGTACATTCCAAAACTCTGCAGGGATAGAACTCCTGTCATCGGGTCTCTCTTTCAAATATCGCAAGTCGACGGAACACTCGGTAGCGGTATACACGGTGGTACCGTTTTATTTGTTTTAAATTTTTTGCTAGATCGTAGTGGTGGGCGTCAGCTACTATATAGTATATACATTCAAACACATCCGTCCGCGTTCTCTATCAGACGCTGCCGCCGGCGACAATCGTGACGCAAGCGGTGTTGTTACCATCGATCGCCAATCGCCGCCGCCGACAAACACACCACCACTTACCCTAACCATAACCTGGGCACGCGTCGCCGCCGCCCATATCGCACGAGGGCTTTTGTCTGATGCCGCCGCCAATGACGTTGGAACGTGGCCTTGACCACGTGGGTCCGAAAACACGGCGGCGGCGATGATGCCCGGGATTTATGAAGCGGCGGCGACGTACGTGTGCGCGCCCGACCGGCGCTGCGCGGTGTGACGTTCAATCAACCCTCCTCCCACGGCTATCCACCACCCATACGACATTAGACCCACACACACGGACGCACGCGATATTGTAATATTATATAATATATACCTACCTACATATGCGATTTTGAACCCTTTGATGGATAACCATCTGCAAATATCGAAGATATGGATTTTTTCCTCTTTTCACCCATCTACCTTTCCTCGGCTACCTACTCTAAACCTCCGAAATTCGAAAACTTTTTTTTTTTTTTTTAGTCGAGAGTGAAAACACGTAATTATATCGCTTCCCACGTATTATGTAACGATACACATAGCCTATCTATACGGGAGCAGTTATACCGCCGCCCAACCGACGGAGCCCTCTCGTCACCACCTAGACAACCGCCCAACGCGTACCGTACACCGGCTTTCCCGTCGTCGCCACCGCTGCCGTTCATCCACGCATGACTTCGTTAAATTTGTTAGCGTTCATTCACTAAAAACTTTTCAACCACGTTTCGCGCCCTCGTAAAATTTCCAGGCACGCGCACAAACGCACGCAACGTACACACATTTGATGTTTCTCGAGCGCAATAACCGTAGGTATCTGTTGCCGTGTAATTCATAACGATGTAGAGACGTAATACACTGCAGGCAATATCATTAAAAGGTAAGGATCGACGATGACTTCATCAATTAGAGCGCGACGACACTGTAAAAGCTTTCGACTGGTATTCAATTACTATAATATCGAGGCGCGTGCGCGAGTTGTTTTTCACACGTCCGCAATATCCACGCAATCGTTAGAAAATTATAGCGAATTTTAGTGCACGACGTGTGGAAAGGCCGTTCAACGGTCTGGCTCTTTGATCGCGAAAATTGTCGGACGATTGCTTACTCACATCACTCTGTATATAATTATTATGTACATGCTCAATTGCCCAAATGGAAAGCTATCAAAGCTATCATGACGTCAGCAGTTAGTCGCCGCGACCCTGGCGTATAGAAGTAAGCCGGTGGCGGCGACGGTTCGCCGAATGCACTGGAGTTCCTCCACCTTCCCCGCTCATTGTAGAAGCTCTTATTATATTAGTGTAATATTACGAAATATTTCAATTATCCTAACTAGTAGGTATAGGTAGGTACTCAGAGATAATTTAATATAATACCAAACGACTGAAGAGGTACTCCTGTTTTACTTTTTCATCAACGATCCATATATACTTGAATTAATTTTAAACGGAGAATGAAATATTGACTACAGGTGGTAGTAATAACTTAGATACACACCTACCGTTCTATTTCGAAAAAAGTATGAAAATATGTTAAACCCTGCGTCATGACGTCATCGTTACAGAGAGAGCTGATCATTTTAAAACGAACAAATAACAATAGATATGACAAAAATACCTTTTTTAATACCTCATCAGAATACTCGAACGCTAACAATATTATGGTCTGATTTAATTTTCAAAGTAAAATAACATAACCGAAAAATATTATTAGAAAAAACATGTACATGGTTTTTTTACAAGCAGCAATTATTTAAACATTGTATTAGATCTTTACAACTACGTAGTTAAATTTAATACTTATTGTATTATTGTTTGGATATTTAATCATTTATTATATGTTAAAAACAATTTTACAGTTCTACCTACAAACGTTTGTAATTTAATCCATAGAAAACTATAAATTACAAATTCACTACAAATAAGTTACACAGCGTTAAAATTTATATAAATTATTTAAAATACGTATTTATATTAGGCATGTTCAAATATTTAAAGTTCAATGTTAAACGGTAATTTCTCATTACTATAAATTAAAAATAAAAATAAATATCGTTATAGTGGTACAGGTGTAACCTCAAAACAAAAATTTATAAAGTATTAAAATAATACTCTACTAGGCATAATGATAATTACCTATCCCAAATAACATATATCAGATATTAAAAATGTACATAAACAATTAATAAAGTCGATATGTATATTTTGTTCTGTAATAATAATTTTGACAAAAATTACAAAACCATTAATTTAAATCGTATCAAATAAAGAGATTCATTAAGCACATCAAAAATTATTATGACGGCAAATGTGTTAATTCCAACCTATTTGTTATTAGGTTACTACGCTATTAAATAAAAAAAAAAACTTAACTTTAAATTATTTTAACAACTACTCTTTAATTAACACTTAAAAATTATGCATCAAGTAAAACATTTATGATATTAAAAAAAAAAAATTCAATAACGTACATTTTTTTATGTGAATTAAATTATAAGTCATTGAATATAATATATAAATAATTGTTGAACGATCTCAGTATGTAATTATTTTTTTTTATAATCAAAAGAATGAACATTGTGGAACTTTTATGGGGGTGTATCAGTTATTTTAGTTAGTACACAGCAAACTTTCCGAAAGACTCCCACGCGGAAATCGATATGGATTAAACGAATTAAATCAGAAATAATGTAACAAAGTTGATAATTTTATATCATAGGTATCTAGCGAAAGTCGGCTTGTTATTGTTTATACGCATTAAACAATGGTTACGACTATAGGTAATGCAATTTTCCTCAATTTCATATATTTATAATAAATGCTGAAAGTATAATATTAGTTATGCACATGTTAAATGACATACAGGTTTATGGTCTAATACTCTAATGTATTCGGAAGACCCAACATCAAAGCCCACCATAAATAAATTTAATTAAAAAACATAAATTTTAAGATAATTATTTCGTATTTATACCTATTTAACCTTAAAAAAATGGAACTTGTGTAAAAAAAATTAAATATCAACACTTGACAGTTGTTGTTAGCATTCAAAATTGAAATTGGTATGCCTCTAAGTTGAAGTATTTGTTTTAAGATATTTTTTTTCATACAATAAAATTAAAACATTATAATTTCATATTTTTACTTTACAACGATTCTTATTTAAAAAACAAGAACTTATTCATTTCATCTTGAAATAAATTAACATTACGCATTAATTCAAATAATTTTAATATGTACACATTTACAGTGAACTACATTACATTTTTATTGATTTATTGGTTCACGTGTAATCTATGTTGACTACCTATGATAGGTTCATATTTAGAATTTAGATTACATTTGAGTTCGAATCATTTCTATTTAATCAATCATGCCCCTCCTCTCAAAGTAGTAAACTACACAATTTTTTTCCAAATTCATTAGGTATTTTTTTGGGGCACATAAAGAGTGATATTTTATCATTTATCTCTGCTTGTTTTTCAATTAGAATATTAATATAGAAAATTCAAAAGTAGTTCTCATTCTCTAATATATCTAATTTATTACTATTCGAAAAATATTTTAAAATATATGAAGAAATAAAAAAAATTTTAAGATCAGCGATATGATTACCATGTGTTGAAAGTATATTTTTAAACTTGTATATACGTAAATGTGTAAAAACTACATTTCCATTACCTACAAAAAAAAATACTAATTAAAAAAATATTAAATACTATTTTTTCTATAAAAGGTTATTTTTAGTTACCTATATAAACTGCTACTACTATTAACGATCTTGATATGATTTGATTCAAAATCATATTTTAAGAATATTAGTCAATTTTATTTATAATAAAACTTAAAGGCAAGAATATAATTACTTAGGACAACGGGTATGTAGGATTTTATTGATATTTTAATTTTTGAATGAATAACTATGTAAAATAATGAAACTTTAAAAAAACAATAAGTGGTTACGTGGTGCTTTAGATAATAATCCTTCTTTTAAGTTTGATAATAGATAAATTTACTCAAATATTAAATTTAAAAGCATTAAATGGATTCTGTTAAATGCAAATTTGCCATAATGTACGTTAGTAGACGGTGACAACACATGCGGGTATGAAGTCCTCTTAACTACAATGAATTTTATTTGAATAAAGAATTTCAAAAACTTCTTGCAAATTATTGTATTATTCATTAGTTGGCGTTATTTCCACATAGAATTTTCATATCACACTCAAATTCATTATTCAATCGCATAACCTGGTAACCATCGCATCTACTTATCTAAAATTCAAAACAATTTTCTAAGGTTCTTTCAATGATGAAATGTTTATAGAATCTTACATTCCGATTAACTGAGTTTGAAGTATTTTAGAATTTACCTTTACCTAAGTCAAAGTTATTATTTATCAACAATTAATCGAATTCTCACTTAAAATAATCAAATTGATACCCCAAAATTACTGTATAGAATACTTTAAATGTATGGTATCGCAAGACTCATGTTCATTTAATAATGTCAAAAATCAGTCGCTTCGTAAACAGTGGCTCAGTTATTTTTTTAATTAATTGAAAATAAGCTATACTCGTAAGTAATTATTTCTTAATATTCTTATTTCTTGAGAAAAATATTACCTGTGCATTGACCGGATAGATTTTAATATTCACATTTTACATAAATATGAGCACGTTTTAATTTTAAGTAATTTCAATTATTTTTAACTATTGTAATAAATATTCAAAAATGTTAATATTAAAATGCTATCCGGCCAATGCACAGGAAATATTTTACTTAATAAAATAAATAATGATATGTGCCTTTGCCCTAAACTGAACCAGAAAGTCGTAATCGGGGAAATACGAAATATCTTTGTTCCTACTTCCTATATTATGTGAGACAGACAGAAAAACTAAATGTTGGTGTGGAGCCCCCTTAAATTTTTCCCGAACAATGTTTCTACTAATAAATATCATAAGATTGTGTACCATATATTATTTATTATAATTTCTTTTAGCCCACTATAAAAGGAGAAGGGGGAATAATTGTCCACCATAAAAATGGGCTACCTTCCAACATCATCATCTTAAAGTATATTTGCTAGAACGCATAAACTTCAAAATAAATGCAACTGGATCACGATATTATAATCGTTATTTTATTTAAGGAATACAAAAAAAAAAAAAAAATACAATAATTTTCTTCAATTCATTTCTTAATAATTATCGTTAGAATTGTAATTGAAGGCATTACTTAAATTGTCTGTTCACATTTATATTAGGTATTTGACGAGATAATATGACTGTCATATTATTATCAATTGTATTGTATAAGGTATATATTAAAAGGCACCATAAACATTATACAAAATAACTATTGCCATTGTATGTATTAAACATGGAAATTAATATCGCTCAATTCATGCATAGAAAATGTAGTCACAAATTAATAAAAGATCATTAACGTCAAAAACACAATACAAGTTTTCACAAGCTTCGACGTATTTTGAATTTGACACGTCCGAGTTACTACAGATACTTTGATAAGAACGATACGGGTGTTAATATTGATATACATATGCTAATTATTTATTATTTTTCTGTATTTTTATTAACACAACTATTGTTTTCACTTCGTAACTATGAAATATTTAAAGGCACAGTAAAATTGAAAAAAATATTGTCTAAATGAACAATTTAAAAGGAAAATACCCCATACCTTAGATCGACATGAATTAATTTACCACACGAACGGTTTCAGCTCGGGTAGAATAATGAACGACGAGTGAACAATCCGCAATCTACCTACATAGCCGCGTGTCTGCATGTGGCGGTTCGTCGAAAGACGACATATTATAAAACTTTTAAAGACAATATACTTTATATACTAGACAAATATAATATTATTATGGTAGAACACTTTCTATTGAAAAACATTATTTCTAAAAATAATTAAGTAGGTGCATGAAAAATAAACAAGTAATAAATCGTTATTTATACCTCCAATAATAATATGCAGGTAGCAAGGTAAATCTTACCATATTTCTGGGTTACTTTTATAGATATGAATTTTACGTTGATGTAATTAATGCAATACGCTTATTAAAGATGTATTCAATAACCAACTTTTACTAAATTTAAAATATTTTGGAAGATAATGGCGATAAACAAAAACATCATTATAATTTATATTTATTAGCGGTGGAGTACCTTCTCATTTTATTGAACCAAAATAATTTCAGTTAATTAATTTCAAGTACCTGTATAATGTTACATGAAATTCACTACCTACTAGATAGATACATTTTACCGGTAAATTAGTTTTATACATCAAGAGAGAGCAAGGAACTACTCCAACCAATAATATTATAATATAATATTTCATTACCCTTTGAACTCTGGCCAAAATCTGCATTAGCGACCTTGGAATGTTAAAAAATTTAAAAAATATATTGGGAAAAACGAATCAAGTCTTTTGAGCTAACTAAATTATTTTTCTCAATAAAAAACAAACTTTATACGGTACTAATCAAATAAAGGATCGTTAAATAGATAAAAGTATTTCTTGATTAACATTAACGTCAATAATTATTGTACGAGTACATTACGTCTGTAGGAACGTAGAGCAATTTTTGATAATAGTTGAATTTTAAAAGCAAGCAAATTCAACGATACAAGAAATATTTATAAACCACGTACCTATTTCTTTAAGCAACACATTTTACTCGGGTCATTCGAGTGTCTTTACGAGTATTATTATCAGCTGCGTAAATACCAAGACAATAATAATTATTTTTTTTCTTAAAAAAAACTGCACACAAAACGTTTTATAATATTACCTACTATCACGAGTTATTTAATAATATATAAAAAATATATCTAATAAAATGTAAAATTACGAATGTGTGTGGACCGCTGTTTGAAAAAAACGACTGATGTACAATAATAGCATTACAACGAGATTGAATGAAAACTTACCAATGTTGACGGCGACGACAAAGTGGCGGGAAATTGTTGAGATTTGAAAAAAAATATATTTCCAATCTCACATCGTCGACGACGAGCAACGGCAACAACAGCAACGCGACGACGACAGATTGATCGACATCGACCCCGATATCGGTGATCGGCGGTATTTGCGAAGGAAAAATACCGTTTGAAAGTCGGCAATACCTGTTGGTCGGTTGGAAAACGCGACCTCGGAAAGTGGGCGCGCAGCGGTGGCCTAGGTAGTGGGCGGCCGCCTCGAAGAGGAAAACCTAAACAGGCCTAATTCGAAACAATAATATATTATTTCGGTTAAGGTAGACGGACAGACGGACAGAAATGGAGAGAGACTAACCGATCGGGGGGACCGTAGACCGCGGCAACTACTACTGTACTACCGGCGTGCCGACTGTGTTGTCGCGCGCGCGCGCGTTCGGTTATTTCTGGCCGCGGAAATTTCGAACTCGTAACGACGATTTTTTTTTTTTTTTAAATCGAAAAGTACTCAACGTGCGCGGACTACGTTGCGAGGTGACGGCCGACGGAGAAACGTGTAGAGAGAGGAAAAATTAATAAATAATATGGGAAACGACGAAATGATAGTGACGGAAAAA
>VUJU01000729.1:0-33741 GCA_009835225.1 Aphis craccivora | reverse complement strand
CGGAAAAATGCCCCCGAGCGCGAGGAAGAACCACTTTGTGCCACCCGGGACCGTGTAGTGTTGCCAACACGACCGGCAACACACGGCGGCGCGCATCACGCACGCACACGCAAAGCGCCGCCGTGCAGTGCGCGCGCGCGTAGTGTGCTCACCGCGCATTCTACACACACACACACACACAGACGATCGCACGCACATGGGAACGGTGACGTCAAGACCGGCGCCCGCGTCTTTGCGGGGGATGAGGGTGGCCAGGGGGTGAGCTTTTTTTCCTTTCGTACAATCGCCGTCGTACTCTAACGAGGAGTAAATGATGACAATCGACAATTCAAAATTCCGAATTCGGTTACCGGCTCGTTTCGCACGGTATGGCCTACACACCGCCATGCACGGTAAACCGTTAACGTTTGCGTTGGGCTCTTTTTCGGCAAGACCAGAAAACCGTTTTGTTTAAATTCGAATAATACTGCGAAAATCGGTGGTATTACTTACCATTGGTTATGATTTTATACCACAGCTTTGCATTATTTACATTAGGTATTTTTACACGCATTACTGCAGGTTTCTTAAAAACTTTTGTGTGTACAGCATGAGTGTCATATACTTGTAAAAAATTATGTTATTGTTTATCTGTGAATACTGATGTAATTTTTTTCCTTTCGTATATAATATAATATTATTAATATTATTATTATTTTGATTAACGTCTTGGCGTTTGTGCATAAAAATTTCGTACGTTTATTATTGGTTTACAAATACATTCAACACATATAACGGTTCTATAAAGTTCACACGACAATTATTACCATATAACATGGTGTTATAGATATAGTTATGATTTCGAATATTCTTTTTAATTTTTTTATTATACCATTATACCAATACTAGAGTGAACTAATAATTATACTGTAATTTACTAAACAATAGTATTCTATCAAGTAGAAAAAAAAAATAAAAAAAAACTAATCAAAAAAATTAACAATCAAGATTTACACTTTTAGTAGTCTAAAATGTAAAGTTATGAAATTTAAAGCGTTTGGTACTATTTGATCTGTAAATTGTAATAATTTCGTGATAATATTGATGTGTATGCCTCACTCACTCATTGTCGATTCGCATGAACTTAAAAACGTATTATACAAGCTATACTATATCATGTGAAGCAAGTTTTACAGAAAAATTCCAAGAGAATCAATACAGATTTATAATTTAGAAGAATGCTATTTATATGAGAACTAATTTAGATGCTTATCATATCGACCGATATAATAATAATATGGTCGATGTACAACATTTATTGTCCTACCATATTTTGATTCATTTTTGATCATTATTTTATTTTAACTGTCACAAATCCACAGGTTTTACACCTTCTACAACATCCGTCAAAGGGGATCTTGATGACCATTATTATATAAGTCATTCCTTGCAATAGTCGGGTTTCGACATGCTATCCTCCACCATTCAGTTTTGTCGTTGACTTTCGTTTTGTTATAATAACAAATAGGTACCCATATTATTTTAATTTACTAAAAAAATTAGTACAAATACTCTTAGGCAAATCCAAATCAATTTCTTTAAATAAATCATTATTTAAACTACTATGAGTACGGAGTACTTGGCGTTGACAAAACATACCATTCACAAGATATCTATTTAAAACAAAGATTAAATATTTAATAGGTAGTAAAAATTAATCCTATAACACCAGGACAATATATATCATAATTGTATTCGTTATTTGGTGAACAATACCTAATAATTTGGTTTGTTACCGTGAAGAATTGAAATTCCATCAATTGATGTATTCTTTCTTCAATACGGCCTCTATCACTGTTATACATCGCTAATACTTTTTGTAAAACAAAATTATTTTCAGATTGTATGATAAATATTTGAAAAATAAAAAACTAGGCTATTATACTAAATTAAGAATCTATAACTTAAACTTTAAATCCTTAGGACTAGATAATCAATATAATCAATATAAGTATTAAACAATATTTTGTCATCCAAAATAGTTATATTAATATAATATGTATTATGTAAAGTTTAAAAAAAATGTATATACATTTTCTGTTTATATTCTTGTTTTTATTATTATTTCGAATTTGTTATCATCATACTATTTAGATAACAACTCATTCTCTACACGTAAGAGGTTTTACCTTAATGGAGAGTAATGCCAGATATATCCCATCTGTATGAATCTTACCTGTAAGCAAAATTTAATTCTAGTAATAAATATTATTATTATTTTTATCGTATTTATGTTGTCAGTTGACGTCGCGTGCAAACAATTCGCACCGATTCTCAAGTCTCAACTGGCGGTGGTGCGTAATCATTTTTGTGTAGGTACACTGTTCGGAATCACGTAAACAGCAATACTCGCTAGTCGCAATACGTGACACACAAGCGGCTGTAGTGACGTCTGTTTTTTTTTTTTTTAGTGAAATCAAGAAACTAAATAGCGTGAACTCAAAAAAGTCCAATAAACATTAATAATTAAAAATAATATGCCTCTGTTGTGATGATGTGATAGATGCCATCCCGCCTTCCACAACATTTTTACATACAATATCGTCTTTAGTCGTTACATAACAATACAATTTACTGTCGACTTCGGTATGAAGGATTTACGTTGAAAAACGATGATCTATTAATAAAACGATCGAGTTATAAATATATAAATTATATTATCAAGTTCTATAACATTTTCAACATCGCAACACTACTATTTTTACTTATCGTTTGTATATTACCCGTAATGCAGAACCTGCAGGCTTATAGTGTTTATACAGTAAATGTCAGTTATACAATATTTAATATTAATATTTATTTTGCTATTTTAGCGAATAATTGAACTTAAAACTACTCTAGTCTCTAGATAATAGACATACCCTCTATAAATAATGACTTTTAATTCAAAAAGTGAATATTTTTACCGAAAAAAATATGAACTATAAAAACAATACCAACGAAACAAATAACACTTGGAGTTCAGACTTTGTAGATGGTTTACGTTTACTTCATTATTTATTTATGTTTTTAATATGCTATTTAATTTTTTTTTTTTATTAAAAACAATTCAATACAAGTTGTTCTTGCTGGTGGACTGCAGGAACTATAAATCCTAATCTAACCTAACAGGGAAACAGACATAATCAAGCAAATTAAATCCAGTCATAAATATTTCAGTAAATATAAAATGTCATATTGTCATGCTCTAATTCTTATTTAACTTGTATTTTAAGTTTTTAAGTTTGATATTTTGTTGAAACAAATAAACCAACATTTAAAATAGTAAACGTTCATTTTATAAATATATCAAAAAAAATAGTTCCAATTTACATCGGTTATTCAGGCCAATATAGGTGACGGCGATTGTATCATAAATACCTTGGTTAGTCTAAGTCCACCACTGAGTGTACAGTATAATCATATATTTTTAAAGTCGTATTGTGTGAAGTTACATTTATATAAACAATCGATTTCTTAAATAAACGTAACTACGCTAATTGTACGGTATAAAAGTTTATAACTCATTTCGAAAACTTATATTATATATGATACCTAATAGTTATTACATTATGATATTATGATTTTTTTTTCCATTTTCCAATTTTAATTGATTTTAAATACTCTCATCATTAAATACGTAACACAATATACGCGTGTGCATATCCCATACATCAAACCTTGATAATCACTTTCTATACCTATATTCACAATCTCAGCAGTCGTATGCGTTAATTAGTATTCCCAGTGGTTGGCGATTGCAACCAAATCACCACGACCGTCGTCATAATATCATTATATTATATTATGTACGAGTTGTAGTGAGTAGTGAGTAGGTACAACGCTTCTACACTATACAGTGCACACAAGACCTGCATTTATTCATGGGTCGATGTTTGAAATTCGAACAAGTATCTCATATTATTCATATTATTATAGTAATATATTATATATATTATATGGTGTATGACAAACGCACAAATCTGATAAACGATATTGTAGACAATCTCTCAAGGTTCTTAACCTCATCCGTATTGCTATGCAAATTGTTTTACGAAACGCATTTTGAGACACAAATGCGATTTGCATTTAAACGTCACCACCGGCGCGGTTATATCAGTAAAAAATCACAATTGTCACCATTCTAGGTGCATTTAAATTGTTCCCGAAACTTATGCAGCAATTATTATATATATATATGACGTGTATTATAATATAATATCCTCCGTACGCATACTGCCGAAATAATATGCGGGCGTTATCGAGTTGTTAGATCGCAATAATTTACAATCTTAATACAAAACCGCTCATTATTGCATACAAAATATGATTTTCCGAACAAGTAAAGATTGCCGAGTCAACGACGTTTTGACACATTATATTATTTTGTTGTTGTACAGTACACCGCGGCGTATTTATAATAAAAGGGGTTTAAGCAAGTGATGGTATTCTACCTTGAACCCGTATAATATTAAAATAGTTTACCTATGCATTCCATAATTCTGTTATTCCAACCGCGGCGCGTGCACGCTGTAGAAATCGGGAAACATTTATACGAACATCGCACAGAATTCATATCCTGAAAACACGTGATTTGACATCGAGAAGAATAGTATACATAATATATTATACCAAACATCTCGGGTTAAGGTTTCTGGGTCTGTATCTAAAAATACTATCGTAAGCAGGACACAATGATTTAAAATAACATTAAGTATCACTTTTGTACAAGTAATGGAGTAAACGTAATAATATTATGAGCTTTACGACTTGAAAATATAGGTTCAGCATGGGTTACTTAACTTAACATATTATGCAAACCGGTTTGGTTCCTTAATATCATAATCGAATATGACAAGGTGCTCGCGAAGAATATTGGTTTTGCAAAATTTAAATTGTTGGTCCCTCAATTGTAATAATTTGTTTTTGACCTGACTGTATACCATAATAATATGATTTGACCGCTCAAAATGTACCTCCGGAGTTTTTCTGCTCATCTCGCACGTTTACAATCCGCGACCACGGCAAGGCGACTTTGTTTCCAAGAACACTTCAATATTATTGTAATCAGGAATATTGCAGAAAAGATAGTAGAATGCAATAAATAAATAATAATACAGCAATAAAATATGACGTGATTCGAGGAATTAAAAATTGTCTGCTATATTATACCGACATAAATCTTAATAATAGAATTATGGGTTCCGTTATAATATATATATGAAACGTCCGTATAGTATGTGTCTGACGTCTGCAGTTGTATAGTTACAACTTACAACGTATATAATATTAATAATTGGCTAATTCAATATAATAATAGTAATAGTAACGATAATTAATACTGTAATAATAAACCGAATCCAAAGAAAATTATTATATATAGTTGGAATGCAACGAAAAATCGAAAACGGTTATTAATTTTCAGATGTAATTGAAACATTTATATAATTAATAATAATATATGAACACTATATTATTACATTCAATACAATGTTTGAATGGAATTCCTCGAAAACAAATACAATATGTTATATCGAATCAATAACAACTGAATTTGAAAGCTTTATATAAGTAAGGCTTCAATGTATCAATATGTATAAATAACATAAGGTTTAATATATTTTAGGTATTCATATAACGCATGATTTTATTGGTCATAAATGGCGACCCATGGTCGATTTTTGTCTGGCCCACAGAAGAGGGAAATTTATTTTTTAAATTATACAAATAAAATTAAGCTTACGGTTTACGTCAATTTCCATTACATTTTTTTTTACCTTTACTTTCTTTTGTTGAATTTTGATGGTACTCAAAAAACTCATTGTATTCTTGATGTGACCTTCCAAAAATATTTATTTGTTACACCAGTTATTATGCATTTATACATCATTTTAGAATAATTAAAAAGTTATACAGCGTTAATCGTTTGAAACAAATCAATCGTAAAACAACGAATTGCTTTAGGTTCATTGCACATTTGTACACATTTGTACTGAGTAATTTGTATAGTCTTCTTCCAGTGGAAGTACACATTAAATAGTACACAGAATATAATATCATATTATACGGATATAAATAGATTTAAATAGTCGATTGCAACTACACAATGTACTTGACGAACGGGTAAAATACTCTTGAAAAATCGAACAGTTTTTATATCTACTTGTTGCATGCCACGAAGATCCGTAAAAAACGTATGACCACACGACATAACACATATCCATTTGATACTTGTACTTTTAAATCAACGAATAACGGACAACGGTAGTATACCTATTGATACATAACATTTTTGATTACTAAATTTTTTTCAGCCTTATTGATTCAATCGGCAAAGGCCGTTTACCCAACACGGAATTTCATTTAAAAGCTGTTTCATCGAACTCTATGTAATAATATCGTTACTGAAAAAATACGCAAAAGTCAAAAATGAACTTATTATATCATAATAATATTATTCATAATGTTCACAGCAGTGGATTGATTGGTTTTTTCGTTATTTTCGTGTGTATGATAATTATGTGGTCTCAAGTCGCGGACCAAAGTCCTGTGTGCCAATAATGCCCGATGACTGTTAATCCCCGGCCCTTCGGTTCACGATATTATTGTACGTGCGTGCACATCCGGTTTCGTGTGTTCAAAGTTATCGGCGGCGGATCCGATTGCGCCGACGACAAGACAATATTATAACAATCACGTGTGCGAGCAAGGCTTGTGTATATTGTACGGCATATGTAAACCTCTCCCTACCCCCGATGCGTCGTCTTCGCAATCGCGGCGGCGGTGATTATAATAATACGACGACGACGAGTGCAGCGCGAGCGTGTGCGTCTTCTCCGCTATACGCAAACGCGATGCATCATCGGGGTACGCATATCGACGACGTCAGCGAACACCTGGGCTGCTCCTGTGCCGCCGGGTGTCGTGTTCGCCAGAATATACGCGTATGCCGCCCCGCGGGGAAGGGTTCACGCACATACGATATTATACGTATAAGCATGGTTATAGTACTTACTTTATATAATACGCGAGCGGAGTTCAACGATCTCGACCGGTGGCACTAAAAGATCCCTTCGCGCGTCTGGTCGTGTTGGGTCCTGTTGCAGACGCGTGGGTGGAAGGAGATATGCGCCACGCGAGAGATATATTATATACGAGAGACCGAGAGGCGAGAGAGAGAGACGGAAAACGAGAGAGAGAGAGACCGCCGTCGGAAAGAGGAAGACGATATCGTCGCCACCGCAATATACGCGTACGGTACTATAATATATTATACACGTAATATACATATACGTAAATGTGTGTGCGCGGCGTTTCGGAGCATTAACGGCCTACGCGGTGCGGGCGGGTGGCGGGTATACTACGCGCGCTGCAGACGGGCTCTGACAGATAAAGTCAAGATGCGCGCCTCGCGCGTAAAACACCGATTATTCCCCCCAGATTCCGGATTTCCGTTCTGCGACTATATAACGTCGGTCCAGATGTGTGGCGTTGCACCGGCAACCCCTTTGCCGCTGCACGGGAGCTCATCGCTCTCTCTCTCTCCCCGCGCAGCAGCAGCACCCGACCATAACTCGACGTACGTCGACGGGCTCCGTAATAGAAGCCGTAATAATACGTATAGTATAGGTGGTTACTACGCTTACTACATATTATTATTATTATTATTATTGTATTATTACGACGCGGCGGGCGGACTTAACGTTTGATTTTTGGAGAGGCTGCGTGGTTTTGTAAATAGATTTACAAACATTATTACATCCATCAGTATACGATGTGGTCCGCAAAAGCTCGTTTCAGTTATAAGCGACTATAATAATATAATATTATGAATGGATATATTTTGTAGGCTTGTAAAGCTATACTACTATATATTTACTTTAACTAACCTTTTTTTATCCGCGAACTATATCACTTATATCACTTTTTGACGAATTCGAGCAATTGTGGCAAACACCATTTATTTTGTTTTAGTAGTTCCGCCGATTCGTAGCTGAACTCATGACACCGTTTTAGTAATACAAACATTTTGATTAGAATGAACGGTACTTGTTCAATATATTTGCCATTTTTGTACACATGCAACTACATGGCTTTTGAACGGAAGATGCTAAAAGTTTAAGAAGACACTTTAAAAATGTTTAACCGAAATCGGGTCATTGATAGCATAGACCATAGGTGAAGATCGGTTAGGCTTACGAGGCCTTAGCTCAATCATGAGGATAATTTTTGTCTATTAAAACAAAAAAAACTTATATAAAGTTAAGAAAGATTATTGAATAATATTTTACGTCCAGTTTTAATTACATAACTATTAACTATCACATCTTCTATATAATAAGTACTAATAAAACCGGGAATAAATGATTGTCGGAGCAAATCGACGAAGCTATTCTAAAACCTATCTATTAATATGTATAAAAACATTTTCTAAAAAAAAAGTATAAAAATAATTATACTGTACTATTATATAATTAGGTATACATAATAATAAATAATACATTAAATATTATTAGTATTTATAATTAAATACATTTTCATTTTCATTTTTATTATATATGTAATAAATTATTGGATAAGTATACTATACTATAATAATTGTTGTTGAGGTACCTACCTCGCCAACCAATGCTTTAAAAAATTGCTTCTCCATACACTGCAGCGGTGGCGGTGAAATTCTATTGTCTCGGCGGTGGCGGTAAAATTGTGTCCGGACTCATTTTAACGCTACCGCTGCAATGTGTGGGCACCTTATATATTTTATATGTTATCAAATAATTAAACTATTTTTTATATTTGTTGGGCACCATTCAAGCCAAGTCCACAGCCTATTCTGAGAAACTAACAAAACTACGAAACAACTATAAAAAAATAATAGTATATATTTTAATGTGTAGAAAATTGTCGTAATACGACTGATGCTTGTAGAATCCCGCACATGCAGGTATCAACAAGTGGATTGATGAGATGAATAAAAACAATATTTATATATTATATTCCGTATCTGGCAGCGATGTCGGGCGATTGTCAAGTACTCAAGTGATTTAAAAGCTGAATGAAATTCGGGGAACCGTTTCCTATGTAATCGTCGGTCCTATAGCACACGCCCGCGAGCATATAGTTAGTATACATAGCGCGCCGGATCAGTGGAAAATCAACGACAAATCGATAGATAACCGTAGTAGGTACATACCTACAATGTAATATAATATTAACGACCTTAGAAAAAACATTCGGGTCCCTATCCGTTATTGCCTCGAATTGTATTATCGTATTGTGGATGACTACAGTATCTGCGTTTTCGAGAGTATGAAAAATATATTTTAGTACTTATGAAATATGGAGGTCTCAGTTTTGTCTATTATTCATTCAAGAATAATATTAGTCATAAAAATCATGAAATGTATAGGCAATTGAAGTGGTGTTTCTGCAGATAGCGCAATACTGTAGTGTCGGACCACCATATATTATATATATACATATTGTAATAAATAAAGGTCCGTTGGTCGCCCAGTGTATTGCCGACTGTAGACTTACGCAATAGTGTTTCAAGCAAAAATATTTAACAGTTAATTAAAACTAAAATAAAAAGAAATTAAATATACATCCATGCAAAGCAAGTTCGAATCCGAAACTTTAAAATATATTTTTCACATAACTTGGAAATTTATTTTATGTAAAAACGAAAAAAAACAATTTATACAGATTTTATAAAATAAGCTTTTTCTCTAAATATATTAAAAAAGAAAACAGTATCTTGCATCGTCTGCTGCTGTTTTTAATTTCAAACGATAATTATAAACACCATTTTTTTAAATTTCCCTTTAGATTTTTAAATGAAAAATAACCAATATCAGAAACTATTTATTGATAAATAACTTAAAACTTTTTGTTTAAAAGAAAAATACTTAGTAAATTAAAGTATTTAATAAAATGTTGAGAGCCATTTTAATCATTTTACAAAGCTGGGTACTTTTAAGAGGTACAAAATATAAATATATAAACATTTATCAATTATTTTACTGCTATATTTTTTAAATTTATTCTGTTAATTTCGATTACTCGCAATGTACGAGTTGTATATTATATCAAATTTTAGAACTTAAGATATGTAAAACTTTATTAAAATATTATGAAGTAAGTAAAACTAGAATTTATTGCACTTAAATTATAGAACAGTTTCATAATACACAGGTATTTCAAAATATTAATATTTAATTGAAATATTAACGTAAAAAAATATTTTAATAATTATTTAGTTATTTAGAATAAATTAAACAATTATACTTAAAAAACTAACGAATAATGCTTATTTTTAGTTAATTAGCATTACGTAAGATGTTTTAATGAAGGCGTTTTTCCAATTATTGCTTTAATTTTTTTTTGTTTTAAACACCTTATTAGTATTTAATATTTATTGTAGGTCAATCGAGTTAAATTTTATTACTTATTACTACTAGTGTTGTACGTGAAAAAAATATTTAAAGATATAGTAAGTATTTTACAATTAACTTAAATTAATTAGAAATGATAATTTCAAACCACGGTCGATTTTAAAATCACCTTTAGTCAATTTTTATATATTTAATAGGAATAATATTTTAAATAAAGTATGAATAATGTAGATTATGAAGTCGTTATATAATTACCAAAATACAATATGTATTTTCATTTTATACAATTCATCAAAATAATTATAGATAAACTTTATTATGTTAATAGGTGTTATCGAAAATTATAATTTTAATAAGAATTATAATATATAAATAACAAGAAAACATTCAGAACAACTAAATGGAATATAAATTGTTATACACGATTACATCAATATAAAAAATAAAATAACTAATTATAATCGGATGTGGGGTACGAATAATAATAGCCAAGACAGTAAAACTTGTGAACTATAGTTGAACTTACATTTTTTTTCATTTTGCACTATATAGTCTGTAATCCATTTTAATTATTAATGACTAAGAACTGCTGACATTACATTGGATTTACATGTATTAAGACTATTAAGTTTTAAGATGGTTTATGAGCCATACAGCATATGGTATAGCATTTAAGCGTCTCTAATACTTGAACATTTAAACTTGTATAGAACGCACAAGTCGTACAACATATTTAATTACGTACATTATTATTTCAGTACCTATAATGATTTCTAAAAACTAAAAATATACAACTTAACAAATAATTTTCTATAATATTCGAAATACATTATTTATTTAATAGTAATTTCATTTATTGGTATAATATAATTATGTGATATTTTAATTCATGCAATAATTACATTTTAGTATATCATACATGCTGTGTAGGTAAACTCTAAACATATTTAAATATTTTCATAAGATCGGTTAAATAATGTTGAAGTTATGATAAATAACCAACTAATAAATTCTTAATTTGGCATTTCATTCTGAATTTGAAATAAGCGAGATACAAATTTATTATATTCGAGACATTACCATCCGAAATACATTTTATTTTGCAATTTTGCATATTTTAGACGTAAGTGAGGTAGCGAGTATAAATGCATATAACTGTTATTTTATATGTTTCTATAATATATTAGGTAAATCGTATTTATATATTTTTCTAAAAATGTTACGATAGATAATTTGTTTTATGAAGTTAATATCTATACAGTTTTCTTTTACAATAGTTAATATTCATTTTAAATGTCATAACAAATTATTCATTTATTTTATAAAGTTAATTTGCTTCAATTTAATTGTTTTTTTTTTGTAAGTTTTGAATGAATACTTTCTTATTTTTAAGTGCATAAGTGAATGCATTTTTATGGTTTCTAATACCTATTCATAGAATCAACAGTCCTGTTTATTATTTTTTTTTTTTATGAAATTATTTTTAATATAATTCTTTTATATAATATTTTACAAACCTATTATATTTACTGTTATTTCGTTTCGTTTTGAATCGATATGATGAAACTTATAGCTATGTTTAGTGACAAACGTGTATAATCTATAAATATTAATTGTTTTTCTTCGATGGTATTTATTTATAATATTTTATATATTACCTGCTCCAGATAATCGATTGCTTGAAAACAATATAGTATATATGTACATAAAAAATAATTTTTTTTACTAGTTGCACAATACACACATATTATACGTACCTATCGGTATTTTTTTACTAATTAGAAATACTTTACCGTTCTTTTGTTTTAAAACATTTTATTCATTCAACATAGTACATACCTTATATATTAATATGTGTGTATGTGTGTCGTGCGCGCGTGTGCGTTTTTGGCACGTGTATAATAAAAATACCTTTGTACGCTAACACGAAGGGATGTGGTAAGAGTGATTTTTTTTTTTTACAAAATACATGTATCATTGGGGCCCTGCACAGAGTGCCATATGTTTCTATGAAATACGCATATACGAATTCGTTTAGGATGAATCACGGATTATTATATAATTGTGGTCTATTGTTGTTAATAAAATTATATTGCGTATACGAAGGCTAAAAGAAATGTTACACATATAATTATTATCAACTATCGGCCGTGTAAAAATGACCACAAAAGACTTAACTATCGGTGTAACTTATCGTAAAAACGGATGTACACATCGCGTAATATTAAGCAACTGGTAATATTATAAATAATAATATACCCAAAATGTTCGTTTTATTCATTAAAGGTATTCGGAAAAACGAAAAATATGTTGTGCACACGCGGCGCGCTTGTCACACACACATTTAATGAGTGCGTCACTAAATTTTCGGTCTGGCAGGTTACCGATTCCGAGTGTTCTGTATTGATACCACGAGACATGATTTATCGTATTGAATGTGATTAAACAGTTAAATTAAAAGGTCAACATCCTCGTTTTTTACGAGTACAAAAATATGTAATATGTGTCGCCACCAGTGTTTCCACAATTTGTACTTGCATTTATATTTTAGATATAAACGAACGATAGATGGGTTCCTCGTCTTATTGTTGTCTGTATTGTTGCCGTAACGAGCACAGATCGCGTTAAAAAAAAACCGCATAAGATTGTACAGGTATACATCAATTATATTAGGTATGTCACTTGTAAACTCGCTTATTTGCTGAATGCCACGTGTGTATATGACGATCAGTGCTGAGGGGTTTATCTAAATATATTGTAAATAGCATATTAAATTAACATAATATTAGGTATTTTCTTTCCAAAATCATGTATTATTCGTTACACACACTACAACACTTGATATTAATGTGTACTACACGATTTTGTATAAACGAGATCTACTATGATTCTCAGCGTCGTCGGTTATACTTCTCGTTGATGCCAACATCGCGGGTAACGACAACACATATATGCGCCGGCAGCGGCGTAGATCAGATGTATCGGATATCACGCTGCAGCATAACTTTAGTGATATAAGGATTATTGTTTTAAGGAAATAAAACTTGCGCAAGGCGAATCGCTGTATCGGTAGGTACGATGTGTATATTGAAATCCGAATATTATTATACGATGTGCTACTGATATGCCGAACCACCGCCGTCGTATACCAACTACCAATATAACCGTCGATGACTTCGGTGGATCGCGATCGTCGTAAATAACTATTACGTTATATTATAATGTAATTTTATCGTGATGATATATTATTATTGAATACGATATTATATATTAATATTATTATTATACATGCGTATATATTATGTTATGGGTTTATTTTTTTGAAGTGTCCGACTTGTATTCGTCGGAACTCTGCTGCAGCAACAATATATAATGTTATGTTGATAAGCTCAACCAGGAGAGGTATGCCAGCTGTGGCCGCTGCAGATCACTGTATAGAGATGCTATTTTGGCCGGAGCCCAAGGTTTCTACGCCGCCGTCGTCTTTGGCCTAAGTCCAGCCAGCGCGGAGACGCCTCTGTTGTTAAGGACGTATACGACGCTATACGATATGATGATGATGCTGATGATGATGATGCCGACGATGACGATATGATGCTGGCCGAATACCACCTTCCACCTCTATATATCCATGTCAAGGGATTTACATTTCGGCTTGCCCATTATATTATACTTTTAACGTCATTAAAAGTTTACTGATATTATTTCGACCTAAATTGTTAAGTTTTGTATTTTTTTTTTTTTATTATTATTATTCAATATGTTTGTTTCCACATTAACTTTCTCAATTTTACTTACAATGAGCACGAAGACTATACTTTATGCACTTATGCATACACTATAGGTTCATAATATTATACACAATGTATTATAATATCATCGAACACGCTCAACTACAATACGTGAACGTTTTAGTCGGCGTAGTTACGTTTATACCACAAGTCTAATATACCTTTGAAATGGTCGATGTTCGTAGTTATTTAGTGTACAAATAAACAATAGTTTATATATTTATATTTTTTTTTTGTTCAAGCTTTGTTCAAGAGATGTCTTATCGGAAATGAATATAATTTGCATGAGAAATGAGATATTTGATGATTTGATAATTTTTAAGTCAGTGGTTATGAAAACTCCGATATCGAAGACGTTATCGCACTACACTCACAAATAAGTTTAATAAGTAATAACTAATAATATTACTATTGACCTCTACTGCAATATTGACTATTGTGGAACTACAACTATTGCAATAATGATATTCTGTATAATTTGTATTATAATCGAATTGTTTTAATCATTTGTAATGAGTAATAGTATAAAGTCGTAACCATACTGTATTTGAAAATTGAAATACTTTAAAGGTTTTAAACTGTGTCAGTTGATCTTTAGTTCTTAATTTCTTATCATAATTTATTCAACACTTTGGATTCCTGAACTTCTATTTATTATTATATCGATGTAAAATGATTTATGTAAAATATCAAATAAATAATATACAATTTTGTTTTATTTTACAACCTAGTCAAACATAATTAATAAATGCATATTATCATTAAACATCTCTGTTTATATTAATATAGTTATACATATTATTGTTATTTTAAGAGGCTGTAGACAGCAGTTTATTCTAGTACAAGCATTAATGCATTATAGTCAAAATGTGTTGTGTTGTTACAGCGGTATTAATCGTTTTTATATTATTATGTTATGTATTATATCCGTGCAAGTACAATAAAGTTTTTCTTACATTGAATTGACAACCATTGCGTAATGAGTCAATACTATTTTATTAAAAAAAATGTTTACCTTGCAATCTCAAAATGATAAAAAAAAAAATTACATACAAATTAAATATTATAAACTAATAAAAAAATATCTCATAAGTAGTTATAAGTATGATTTTATTATTATTATTTTTTTTTATAATATTTAAAATTTATATTTCATAATAATTGAAATTAAAAAAAAAAAATTAATTAACTTGAAAAATATTATAAATTTTTTATCATTATCACAAAAAATAAAATTCTTTGAGTCACAAAAAATATTTTCATAATATTTTAAATTCTATTATGAAATATAGATCATCAAAACATATTAGGTAAGCACTTTATTATAGTGCAGATTATTAATTACTAACCAGCCAATTGTTTTAATTTTACGACAGTGGTTTTGACAGTTACATAAAATATAGATAACAAAATAATGTTGATGAATATATAGTCCTCTTAAAAATAAAGACAAAACAGTATTTTATCAATATATTAATATTTTACTAACCTTTACATTAATATGAATGTTATTTACGTTCATTACTTCATTAGTATTTAATTATTGCAATATTACATTTTTTCTTTCATGTATTCCAAAAATATTATTGTTTGTTGTTTTTTTATACATATATTTATCGTAGGTACCTACAACATAAAATAATTTGTTCATATAATCATAATTAATATTTACCTAAAATACTAAATGCCTGAAAACTATTAAATTTTAAGTATTAAAATCATAATTTGATTGCGAATAATAAGTATAATATACTGATAGCATAATTATATTATACTATTATATTTTAACGTATGTTTATATATATTAAAATAATTAAACATGCATTTTAATATATATCTGTGTAACATAAGATTTTAATCACAGAGTACTATAATACTATATTAATTTTAATTTTTAAATTAAATATTTCAAATTTTTTTATCATACTACGTGCGTTCATTAATGACCGGTGTCCTGTTAGATAAATTGCGTCAGTTCACCAAATAACATAATATACATTCTTGACACAAGGATTTAAAGAACAACACCGGCCAAATAATTTCAATATATCAATGTTTCACATGTGTTATATATATATATATATATATATGTATTATATATATGATAATATACTTAATACAAATAGTTACATAAACAAACCACAAACCAAAATTGTAATTTAAAGCATTAAAAGCACAATTATATTAAAATCGTGGTTTTATTATTATAGTAAAAGTATTGAATAATCGTGATGATAATTGAATAATTAAAAAAAAACTACGTTTATAAATGAAATATTTTTCATTACACAATCCGTTTAAATAAGTGGAACAATGAGCGAATGTGATTAGAGTGATTAGAGAACCAAAAAGATATTTTCACAAAATGAAGAAGCCTCTTAGTGGTGGAACTTTGATCCAAAAAGATATTTAACAATATATATATATATATATTTCATACTGTGATCAATTGTAATACGATTGTGTACAATATTCAACTGATGGTAAATTTTTATTTAAAAAAAATAAAATATAATAATAATATAATATAATATAATATTTTTTTTTTTTGTAGTAAATTTTAAACTCTCACCATTATCAATTAACAAAAAATTATAGTGAGAAAATAATTATAAATTATATCATTTTTTTTATAATTAGTAATCATAAAAAATACTCGTGAACTTGTTTCTTCTGTATAATAGGTTTCGAGTGTAGGTATATCTCATCATTGAGTAGGTTACTCGTCACTTTAATTAATATTGTGATACTATATGATAAATTATAGTAAAAATGTACAAAAAACCAATTCAGAACGAAAAGAACTGGTTGCCCAGTCTCAATGTCTAAGGATAAATTATTTACTGCATTATATCCAATAAATATATATTTTAATATATTTGTATAATTACTTACTAATTTCTGAATTCGGCAGGTTTTTGCTAATTAAAATTTAAACAGGTCCACAGCAATAAAAATAATAAATATTTTTAAATTAGTTTAAATAGTTTTAATAGATTTATATACACAGAAAATGATAATGTACTTAAATAATGATAGAAAATTTGAAGTCTTTAAGATTAATATTTTTTAATTACAACGAAATGAGTATTGAGTAATAAGTAAATGGGAGAAAAATCTGGTGGTGATCTGACTAGAATACTAGATACTGGAAATACTGAGATATTGGGTGCCGTAAGGATTTAAAGATTTTAACTATAGTTCTAAGTCAAAGGCCAAAAAATACTCTCACACACCTACCCACACAAAATTCAAAATCATTAATAGATATAGTTTAAATGTAAATTGTCTGAACATCATCAGGATTGATGATTGCATGATTATTATTTGATAATGTGACTGGAATAAATTGAAAATATCTATTTTACTTACTAAAAATATTGTCAAATCAGGATATTTTATATAGAATATTATAACGACAATAACAATATACAAAATTATACAACACAGTATGTAACTATAAAATAATTATTATCGTGTGATATAAATAATTACGTTCACTATAATATGTCTACAGACTACTATAGTATACTGTAGGGAAATTACAATATCTATCAGGTAAATATTAATAACTTACCGATAAAATATATTATCCAAATTACCAAAAACGATATTTAATTTTAAATTAATATTTAATTGAACTGTTTAAAATATAATGAAGGTGTATATTGTATAAGTATAATAATTGAATTATAGCATTATTATAATCGGTACACAATTAATATCACAATAAATACCAAATCAGAATATTTAAGAGAAACGTGAATAAAAAATAAACATGCCCAAGTTCTATAAAGGTACTAGTTACTAATTACTTAATTATATTTTATTTTTGTAGGTAATTAAATCAATAACATTAATCAATATGAATACATTGAGACAATGAGACATGTTTGTGTTACAGTATTTATGAAGAGTAAACTCTACATATAGGTAATAAAAACTAAGCAAATCTATTAATATTGCCATTACAACTCATTGTCACTTTACAGTATATACATTGACCTGATTTTGACCATTTTAAACTTTTAAAGGGACAATAATAACAAGTCATGTTATCATTCTATTTCAGCGTGGTACATTTACATTAATACGAGGAGACATTTTAAAACACAATTGGCTTATTAAATTCAATGTAAGTAGTAAATACTGTATAAAAGAACCGTTCAACATAAATGTTATTATCAATAAATTTTAAATTTAAGGTATTAAACGTATAATTTCAATTATTAGTTTTCGTACGTAAATATATTATTATATCTGATAACGCATTATTTAATTATAATAGTTGTTTTAAAAACAACATTCATACATTCGAATACGTGACTCTTAAAATCCAAATTACAATATGAAATCGGTTAAAAATGCACTCATTGATGACGAACAAATTGTCAACTATAATGCACGGCGTGATATTATATAGTGTTATGGAATGGATTCGTGTAGAACATTATAACGTCATAATATTTTTATGGTTTGATCAAATTTAATTGCGTCACAAATTTAATTAAATACACACTGAAAAAAAAATGATATGCAATTAACGTTAAAAGGTACCTAGGTAATAAGTTTCCAAACTGATTGTGTGATTTTAATATAATATAGACAATGTCATATAGTTATTAAAAGAGTAATCGACAACATGACATTATATTAACATTGTCACAATAATGAAGAAACGGTGGCAGACGGTAGTCGGTAGTCATTTACGTATAATAGATATATATGCAGAATATACATAAGTATTGCCGTATTGGTATATTACTATAATAATTGTACTTGTTCGGGTTCAACGCGAAAACGAAATACGCTAATTAAACCATTGCCGTTTACCGCGGATGTTTGCAGTGTTTGCGACCGAAATAAACGCCTTTTAACGTATTATATTAAATAATAATGTTCGTAATGTGCGTGAAGTATGAGAAATAATTAGGTCAGAATACATAAACATCATCCAATACAAAAGCGAAACTATTTCGGGTAACTGAATAATAACGAATACGTATAAAATGAATATAATGTACTCGTATCATTATATTATTACATTTGTGTGCGGTGTGTCTCGAGGTCCGTTTCCGGCGCGATAACGCCGTCAAAGGTGCGAATCCGTAACGGCTGCAGAAATGCCGACGCGGTGGTATAAGTGTACCTAGTCGTGTGGGTCGTAAAAAACGAGAAATAAATCGCGGAAAGACTAAAACATTATTTATATTTTTACAGACGCGATAATATTGCGTATTTTATTTATTTTTTCACTTTTCACTTTTTTTTTTATTAATGGAACGTGACGAAAGGACGTAGACGGGGCAAAAACATTAAAATAACCGAAGAAACAAATAAACGGGCGAAAACCCTTTTTTTTTCTCCGGCGATTTTTCTTCCGGGACATTGGCATGTGCGGGCGGTGATCGGTGGGAGGAGGAGTGGGGGCGTACGAGAGCAGCGCGTAAAATCTTGGCAGCTGTCTGTCCAGGTGTACGCAATTATCGTTGCGCACCACGAGCCGGTGATGTGTGTGGCTGGTTGGTGGTGCCATTGACGTCTGGACGCGTGGCCGCGGCCGAGGGGTCGGCGGCGCAAAGGGATACGCATGCGACTGACGACACGACGTCGTCTATGCGCGAGGGGGTCACATGCACATACGCCATAATAATAATCACGTAACGGGTGCCGCCGCAGCTGGGACACGTTAATGGAGCTTTGCAGCCCTGTGCCGTTGGAGTTGTCGTCTTAAAGACGCGGATAGGCGGGGAGAAAGAAAAGGGCAAAGAGAAACGTACACATTATACATTATTATTATTATTATTATTATGCATCGTGTGTATGGGTTCAGTGTCGTGAGGATATTAATTGTCGCGCGTACGCACGCACGACACCTCTAAAAATCGTCCTTCTCTCTGCTGCGTCGATCGTTCTTCGTCTCGCTCGGGCTGCGGTCGGTCGAAGCGCAGCCGGCCCATGTTGCACAGCACGTGCCGCCCGTCGTCGGTCCCCCCAGGTCGACGAGACTATTTATAGACGCCGTAGGGTAAACAATCGGTTGGCTCGACGACGTAGAAGCAGCGCCGTCGCACGCGTACATCGCACGACAACGACGACTGAGGAGGCGGCGGCGGCGGCGGCGGCGATGACGGCGATGATGACTACCGTTGGCGCGTAAACATATTTTTTAAGACCCGATAAAATCTGACCGTTGCCGCCGAGACTCTATACCGTGGCGGCAAAAACTTTTGTAGTTTCGTGTACGACATGCCGTGACCACCGAGATGTTCGGTCCAAAAGTCTTTGTATGTAAACACAAAGCTGTTTGCTAATACCTTAACGTCATCGTCGTTGCGAGCGATTGAAGCCTGGGGAGCTAAACACCTTTATTCAATACGACGCACACGTCTAAAAGTTTTTATTTTTAATATAACAGTAATATGCATTACAGTTTTTATAAAAACCGCCATTTCATATTGGCGGCGTTGCGGACATCAAAAACGCACACCAGTTAATATTTTGTTTATACTATGGACCACTTCAACTATACAATTTGAAGTAATTTTTTTATGTGAAATGTGAGACTATTTTTTAATAGTCCAATTCCATAATGAAAATAACTAACTTTTACAGTAGATACATATTATTATTAATAAAACATACTTAAATAATTAACACAGACATTTCTTTTAGTATTTAGGTAAATATTAAGCTAATTAGTAAGAAATTTGAATAATTTAATAAATTAAAATCAATAAGACTACGAGTTACATCCAACAAAATACTGCAATAGCAAGTCAATATTAAATGAGCTGATATCATACTTTTCATTTTAGTACATTAATCAAAGCCTCGAGTAGTCGAGTATACTCGAGTATACAATATACTTAAACATCAATTTTACTCGCTTCATCTTTTGAACCACTAAAATATACAATATATATGTTATAGGTAGTTATGTTATGCGTTTAAATTATATATAATATAATTATATACATAATAAAGTTATACAGATTCTAAAATTACGCTGGAAAGTTTTTTTAAGTATATTGACTATTGAATTAATATTTTAATTCTACGTATTGTTTACGAGACTGACAACTCTGATGAGCTTTTAAACAGATCAATTTCAAAATCCTTCAAGAATCGACGCCACTAGGAAGACAGTGTTGAATACGTCACATATAGGAGTAGCTACGAAAGGGCAATACATTTGTGCTTAATTAAACTGCTTAAAACTAGAGAAAAGAATCAAGTTAATATTGAATGAAATACACAATAATAAGCACATCGAAAAATCTAAGTCTGCGGTCAATACACAGTTGTACCGCGTACAACACACCTGCCGCTTAACGCTCTGAAATCAGAATTCACGAAACTATATTCTCGCGCCAAAATCTTAAACGTTACGAAACCACGTACCTACGTACATTTTTTTTTTTTGACCGTCTGTAGAACGATGCGCCAGCAGTTGGACCATTTCCAACGACCTTTCTCGCACGGACACATCGTCACATCGACTATCCGTTTTTCTAACTAGGAAGAAATGAGTTCCATGTCCGTATTAATAATTTTACTATTGTTATTATTGTACAAAATAAATTATATAGCTATTGTGTGGACAAGTTTTTTTTGTTTATTATATTGATATTTTTTGTTTTACCTAAAGGCAGTGCACTATTTGTTCTCTCTCTCTCATTGACCTACGTGTCACATGACAATTTTGCGTTCAGCAGATGAGCGATAATTAACATTGTGTAATTAGCTTACTATTGGAGTGAATTGATATATTATCAAACCCGAAGTTAAACACATCATCAGCTATATTTAATTTTTTTACGATAATTTAATTTTAAAATAAAATTTGAACATTTTTAAACTATATAATATTTTAATATTCATAGGCAGCATAATAATATCCATAAAATATTGAAATATTATAAAAAAAAAGCTTTTATACATAGATAGTATACCTACCTATATTTAATTGAAGTTTAATAATAGGTTAATTCATCTTAAAAGTAAATCTAACAATACAAGGTTGGTTCTACTGAACATCAATTTTCTATGTTGCGCGTACTTCAAAGTTCAAAGAAAGAAAACAAATAGTGTGCTAACCTTTGCTTAAAAAAATATATATTTATTTAAATATATAACAGGTGTTTTCATAAACAGTATTATCGCTTTATCAGATATAATTCAACCAGAAAAATTTGATGTATCATTATGTCAACCACTCAATTAACTCTCTTAAAACGAGTTAGTAAAAAAAAAACTATGATAAAAATAATATGTATATCGTATATGTCTCTACAGTAGATCAATTTACTGTAGTCAGCCGACTAAAATATATTATTATTTATTAGTAATTATCATATTTTATCATTATTTGGGAGCAATTAAAAGTTAAAATTATTTAAAACGTGACTGAACGTTTATACACCTCACGATTAACTATATTTAGCGCTTAATATTCTACTAATCGGTACCTACAGTAATTATTGTTTTAAATGTTTTAGTGTTTTACTAATATGATTTTCATTTTTCTTGTTAGTAGAAAAAAAAATTAAATTAAATCGCATTAAATATAATAAAAGAGGGTATAAAGTTTATTGTCTAATACTCGTATAGGTTTACGTCAAGATTTTCAAATTGTTTGTTAAGGTTAAAATTGGTCAATTAGTAAAAAGGTCAATTGGTTATCAAAATTGTTTCGAATAGTTAACTAGTCTTAACATCTGCTAGTACGCCAGATTAAAAAATGAACATAATATTGTTACATTATTAGTACACGACTATAGAATATCGGAATTTAAAATTCATTTGATTAAATAAAAATAACGATTTTCACAGGCCCAAGTGAAAAATGCATTAATTGAACAAAACTAATTGTTATAAAACCATAACTTTTTCGTTTTAGTTTAAACTATGGTTAAATTCAGCAGAATTTTTTAACTAAAAGCAATAAAAAGTCGTGTTGTATGCTTATATATTATATATTTAATGTAATCATTAAGTATCAATATATCAGAATATTTATATTTTATTAAGTTATTCCAAATTTTAAACAAAAATTACTCTGGAATTTATTTTATTTGCTTTAGTAATTAATTATTGTTATAGTGAATCGAATAATTGATGGTAAAATAAATTACAAATGTTGTATTTTAATTAATTTTAATTAAATATAATGAACATATATTATACATATATATATTATAACACATACTTATTTACATATTATTTTTTCAAAGAAAAAAGCGCAGTTTATTTTATCGTATAGCTTCAAATTAATATTTTTATACTCAAGAGTTAACTGATTAGTGATTTTTGTCTATGAAATATGTGTGGGTACCCCTAATTATCTTAATTACTTATTCCAATAGGTTTATATTTTACCAACTACTGCACACATAAAAATATAAGTTACATGCCTATTTTGTTTTATTTGGTCGTTTTTATATGAATAAATTGAATGCGTTTTTTTTTTTTTGTAAATATTGCAGACCTGAATAATTTATTATTTTAGACTGAATGTGTATAATTTAAAGTTCTATGTCGTACCCGTATGTGTTGTGAATGTCTTACTAACACTTACCATACCAAAATATACAATCGGTAGTTTTAATATCGAGTTTTCAGCTTAAATATTAGATTAAAATGATCTATTATCATACTTAAATTTAAGAACATTATTTATATAGTGTTCTTTCAAAGGTTTTTTATGGTATTTAAATTTTTAAACAAATTATGAGTATGTAAAATATTAATATCTAGTATAATAACGTTTATTTAATACGGTAGACATCAATTTCGGGAATCAATGACAAACATTTATATTCTTAAGTATAAAAATATGTAAAATGGTTTGAATGGTTTGATGGTGGGGTGAATTTTAAATTACTGTAGATATTTTTAAAGCACTTATATATTATAATATAGAGTATAGACTATAGTATATAGTATATACCACTATACCTATTACTCAAGCATATGATTTATTTAAAACGTTTGTAGAAATTACATTTAGTCAACATTTATTACATCATTTATTTATTATATGTTATTTTACTTGATTTCGCGCTTTACATAAAACGCATATTATATTTGTTAAAGAGTAAAGATTTTGTGTTTGCAGAGGTTATACGATTTGCTGTAAGTATTTTTAAATTTAATATTTTATATACTTATAACTCGTTTAAAAATTAAAATCTTAAAAAACACAGTTATGGACACGGATATATTATAGCCATAAAGGTATTACATATATCTACACATATGGGGGTTTCTCTTTTGGCCTAAACTGTCGGTCAGTGGTGACCCCAAGCTCCAAGAAAGTATAACATTTTTGTTTATTATATGAATTTTATAAAAACTAAAACTATATACATTATATATAGCCATATAGGTATGTATGTATTGTATACATGTATAAGTTGTATAGTGAATACATATAATAAATAGTAAGTTAGTGTTATAATTATGTTTTTTAAATGTATGTAACGAAGAGGCTATAGGAGAGTGAGAATTATTTGAATATTATAAAATCTAAAATATATATGATATATTAATCAAATTTGCTTTATCATGTTTATGGTTCGCTATTGTGATGGTGTGGCATTAGTAAAATTTATTTCAGAATCTTCGTAAACATTTTTCATATAGTAAAAAAGCAACTATGACTACACTACCACACTAAGCTGTACAGAAATATTCTTACTTTTAAATTTGATAATAGATTAATGTATTGTAGTAGGTATTAAAATTATTAACAACACAAAAACAAAATGGATTCTGCTGAACACCATTTTAAGATGAAGACACCTGCACGTGTAGATATCAAATCACCATTATACATTATAAAAAATAATCTTTCTATGTAGGTATTTGATTAATGCAAATATACAATAACAAATTATCTTTGATTCTACTCATTTTCCACACATAAACTATTTAAAACAAATTTCTAAAAATGTAGACGATAATAACCATGCCCAAAATGTTTTACTCAATAAATTCAGCTTATGAATGTACAAATCGTGTCTTCCAAATTCCAACTGAAATATAATCATTCCTTATTACTTAATTAGTTATTAATAAAAATACGTAATAAATAATAAATTGTACGTGTCGACAAAAATTTGTATAAGATAATGTACGTATAATATTTATTCTCTCTGGTCAGGAATGCAGTACAACTCAGCAAAAAATTTTATCGAGAAAAATATCGTAAAAATAAAAAATAACTGATAAAGCTTCGTTGTTGTCGTGAAGTGAGAAAAAATCCAAATATCGTCCGTCACGGCGTCACCCGATGGTAGGATGACGGTTCACTAGTCATAAGAATCATGACATGACCGTACGCGATGGAAATAGTTTCACAGCCGTTATCGTTCGTCCAACTTAAATCCATTAAAAGGTAACAACTTTATTCGATTATAATTATTAAACTATAATTAATATTCTAATAAGTTTTGGTGAATTCCCAACCGGCCTAACCTCTTTATTATCAAAATACATTTTTATATACGTGAACGTGGGCGTATTATACCAGACATCGGTAGATTATTTTTGTTTTTATATTCAGAGCGACAGTGATTGAATAGAAAAAGGACAATGTTTAGATTTATTTTAACTATGTCATTACCTCCTATAGGCTATAGTATAGTCGTATCAGTTATAATGTAAATTTTAAATTACGAATGATGAACATTGAACATAGATAGGTAATATGAATAATTCATTTAATACAAATTAATTAATAGTTGTCATAATTTTAATTTTACTTGACTACACATGTAAAAATTAAATAATAAACCTGTAAATATAGTACTTACTTATTTAATTATTTTTAAAATAAATTTTAAACTTAAAATAATTAAACTATTTTACTGTATATATAATTATATACATATAAATTGGAAATATGTGTAAATATTTTTTTCTTTCCAATATTTATTGAACAATTTGATATTGATAGCACCTAAATTAAATAGTTAATTTTATCTTAGTAGTATAGAATATATTAATACCAGAAATTATATATTTACAATTTTTTTTGTATTTATATAATTCTTGTTTTTCTATTTTCCAATAAAAATATGGTATTTAAACAGAATCTTCATCCTTAATAAATAAAACGAGGAGGTATACTAGGTATAGTAATTGTCTATAATATGTAAAAAATAAAAAAAAAAAGTAGCTCTAGCTTCACTCTCAATTCAAGCACTGATCTGCAGTCATCGATATCTCGATACGATATAATAACTATTATATCAACGTTTTTATTCATATCTGGGCTCCAGGTACTGGATTATCAAATAGGCTCAATTGTGTCTAGAGTACAGATTTTCATAAATTTAATACTGGTATAATACTTCCTAATGTACACATTTTTACACGATTTACTACTACTTTTAGTTAATGTAAAGGTCCATCGTCCATTAGAGAAAATCAAGTTAAAGGTGAATTAGGTATACTAATTTTTAATGCTGATACCTTAAATTAATTGTCTTAAATAATAGTTAAAAATTTTGGACACGTACTGCTGTGGGTCAAGATAGATTATCGGACTTATTAATTATATTCGTCGAAAGAGATAATAATATAATAGTTAATTATGAAACTATTTAAAATAAGTAATAAATATGCTAAAAACAAGAGTAAAATTCAGTAATTAATGGTAAATGAGGAATGTGAGGACTGAAGGGCGAAGGACGCGGGTTTGTTTTCTTTAAAACTGGCTCGGTGCATAATAAGCTTCCTAATATTTTTGATTGATTTGGTCACTTGACAGTTATACAAACTGCAGTCTACTATGATAGACGGTTGTTGATGTGTGTTTTATATGCATGAGCACACGTGTTAAAAAAAACCATTGAATTTCAGTGGTGTAAATTGGACACTGGTGTACCGGTCGTAGATAAAAAAAAAAAATATTGCTTTTAGGAGGATTTTACATAAATCCCAGGCCAGTAGTATACGTGTCTAGAGTAAAATTAACAAAAAAGAGTAAAAATTAAGTCACGTCAGTGCGACGGGATAAACAAATAAACAATATACGTCGCGATCTTTTCGCGGTAGGTCATTTATATTAGTCATTATTCATTATAATACTCATTACTCATTAAGTCAAAACAGTCATAACTTATTATCGTCCGTTTTGGACGGTGATCTGCGCACGCTATCGTCTCATTAACCTATCGTTGCAAATAATTACAATACGCGCGTGGTGTACGACTAACGACAACAACAAGTAACAAAGTATAACAACATATATTATATGAACAACAATAAAAACAACGACGACAACGCGATCGTCAAACCAGACACATCCGCCGACGACGCCGCCGCCGAAGCCGTCGCACGCGCACTTTCCCTATCAAATTCCATCAGTTTTTATTTATTATTTCTCATCTCCAATGATCTACATCTGCGTCGCGTCCCCCCCCCCCGTCGTCCCGCCACTGTGACTGGTCCAATCACTGACGGCGTCACGTTCACTAAAGTCGAGCGTGCGCGCGCTAACCGTCGGCATCGGCGGCGGCGGCCGTAGAGGGGGGAGACGGCCGCGCGGCCGCTTTCCTTATATGGCGGCGTCTCCGGGACGGCGGCGGCGACCGATCCGCTCGCGTCCAGATCCTTACGCAGACAAAATACGCCGTCGTCGGTCGCGAACGTTTGCCAAAACCTCAATGTAAATACCGTCCACGCACTTGTTGCGCGATGGCAGATGCAAAAGACTTAGCGGAATAGACGTTTTTTGGTATCTACCTAAACCGTATCTAAATTATATTATTTTTCCGACGAATATTTTTGCGTTATCGATGCCCAAACAATCTTTTCATCGCAACAGATATTATAGGGCGAAATATATAATTATGTTTTTGATCGTCCCGTTGTGAAAACTCACCCCGAAGACGTCTATTCGTTCAGGGGGGGTGTTCTTCCCCCCCCCTTCCAAGCGGAACGACTAATACCGACCGAAGTGAGACTGGAGCGTGCGGACGGCCCCAGCTGTTAGAGAACCACCGCGGACGACGACGCGTTCCTTCGTACGCACACACTCGCCAGCGCGTTTATTTTTAAACATCGCGTAAATCTGAGGCCGCCGCCGCTGCTGACTTAACGACACAGCACCGACGGCGACGGTGTATTGTGTTCGCTCGAGAATAATATATTATCGTCGCCGTCGTCGGGCCACCGGTGCAGCAGCTGCAGAGCAAGGCCTCTTTAGCGCGCGCGCCAACCAACTTTGTGTGTTCAGGCGATCAGCACGCAAACAGTCCAGATATTGTTTTTAAGAAAATCTGCGCGTAAGCAATCCCGTTTGACGCGATAATCCCTTTTCACGCGCAATAACCGAATGCGGCAACGTGTGTATGATGTGCGTGTGTGTTTTGAGTTAACGCGGCACATCGCACATGTACCCGATGTTCCGCTGTGGTCGTTAAACGAAATTTATTGCGGAGGAAACTAAAAAAAAAAATCTGATGATATCTCCCGAGTTGCAGAAAGTTATACAATTCTATCATGCGTTTGATGGGGTTTCGTAGTGCCTCAAAACTTTCATGGTCCATCATATTATTGTGTTATAGATTATCTAAAAAGAAAACTCTAATAAGCTAATACCATTGAGTATAGATAGTATACTATCTATACTCAATGCAAATACTCTGTCCATAATAGATTATTTTGTTCAAACAGATAATGAAAATATTTTATTTTCAAGTTGTGTGGCTTATACAATTTTAGCCTTTAGTCAATATAATCCATAGTAAAGAATATACTTAAGTATTATTAATATAATTATTAATGAGAAATAAGTTTAAATATTTAATAATTGCTTTCACAGCTTAAAATTAATAATCAATAATTATATAAAAAATATTTTTTAAAGTAATGTACTTTTATCTAGAATTTTCAAGAATTAATTGAAAGAGACATGGAGTAGTTATTTTTCTTTATATAAACCATTGTATAAAGAGTAATATATGTGTAGCATAAAAAGTGCAGTATCATCATAAGTATTAATCTTAAATATAACTTAAATTATATAAATTAACAAATCTTCACTATAGACACGTAAATAATTCATATATTAATTACACATAATTAAACATAAAATACTTTGTTTTAAATTTTTATCAATAATTATTAATTATATTCTTTAATGGTATTTGAGTTACTTGCTAAATTAAATTATTGTTATAGCATTAGACATTATTAATACACATGATTATTATTAATTTAAACCATAATTAATTTAAAGTAGGTACAATTAATTAAAAATTTATGTTATCTAAATAACTAAATTATATGTACCTGATATTTGTAATACTACATTATAGATAAACTAAATATTAATACCCACCCAAATATTCTTTAAATTGAAATTAAAAACAATATTATGTTTATTAGTATTTATATTTTATTGCTTACGTATACCTTATAAGTTAATAACTAAATTAAGTATAATTCATAATAATGTATCATAATATTATTATTAATCTTGGATTGAGTAATTTCGTCATTTTAAATTTTTGAATTTTTTTACAGATGACTAACATAGTAACATATGTCATATGTCAAGTACTATAAGTACCTTCTAGTATAGAGATTTGTATTAATACATTAATTAATTATTATTACCTACGTTACGATTTATCAGGAACAATAACGGTTTTTAAATTAATTTCTTCTAAGAAACAATTTTTTTGAAAAACCACTATTATTTATATTAAAAAAAAAAGGGATATTATGATTATAAAAATCACGCAATTAGTAATTAAACCAAACTCGCAAATAAAATAAATACCTAAAATAAGAAATGATCATCGCCTATGATAAAGCGTTTAAGTTATATTCTTTAAAATTATGATAAAACATATTATATAATATACCTTCATGGCAGCTTAGTTGTATTATTCATTAATTTAAAATGTATTATGCAATACAGTAGGTCACAGAGGTCTATGCATTTTTGGATTATATTATTTCAGCAAATAATGATGTGTACGTTTTCCCTGAAGCGTCCAGACGCAGTAGGTACCTACTAAATTGCCGTGCTAACCGAAAATAGGACTCCAATTAACACGACTATTGAGAAACAGCAAATACTGTTTTTAACAGTAATGAGTAAGTCAAACCTAAATATAGCGTTTGTACAAAAAATTAATCAAAAACTTATGCTAATATTATGTGTAATTTTAGAATTGATTTAACATTTTTTATTTCAACTTTTTTGAGTTTTTTAAGAAGAAAATTGACTTATCAGAAAATTATAAATTATAAGGATAAATACAGCGATGACCATGAGACCATATTAATATTCTTAACAAGTTTAGTAAATTACAAAATAATACATCAATACCCTTTTTTCTAACCGATGAATATAAGCCAAATCACGGTAACTCCATTATTTTTCATGCGATATACCGAGGTTTTGCTTAGTATTTGGATTTACCGTGTTTCCACTTACTAAACTTCAAACTTATTGGACTTACCGCATACATTAATAATTTTAAGATGGGTTTTAAAAGGAAATACGCTATTTTTACTACAAACATCGGTATAAACCCACTAATTTTACCTGTAGAAACAAAAATATAATTTTTACGAAAAATTGAGTTATATTGTTTTCGCTTTTTACGGCAGTAAATAAAATACAGAGACTGGTAGTGTGTCTGGGTGCACTATATGTGTTTACTAAAATTCTGTCCTACCCCCTCGATTATTTTGAAAAGCACTGCAGTGCATATTTGACCTTCCAAAGTACCTATCAACTAAATTTAATTTGCTACGAGTATTAGAAACCATCTCAACATTTAAGATTGTAGCATTTTTTTACTATTAGAATAGTCTTCAAACATAATAAGTCAAGTCATTCATTGCATAATTCAGTCATTAAGTCACTAAATTATTTTAAATAATAAAAATATTATACACAATATTGAGTACTTAGGTGCCATGTAATATTTAAATATTTTGAAAATATATATTCTAAGTAAGACTTTATGATAGCCGGAGCCGAAAATAAACTTATTTAGTTCGATGGCATCACTATCTATAATCTAAATATACAACTAGGTAGTTAATAATTAATAGTTATTTATTGTAAAATTTTTAGCGCCTATAGTTTTTAACCGCCTTTTTAGTGTTTATAGTAATTTAAAAAACAATTCAATAATATATCTCAGATTGTTTTCTAATTTATAATATTATTATAGGTAATCTATGATAGTGAATAGTGATTGTTTTAACTAATTAAAGTGTATTAAATCAATTAAAAGTTCCACTTTTAACATGTTTGTATAGCAAGGCGTGGTGATCATAAATATGTCAAACACTAATGCATAAATAAATAACAACTGACATTTTATATCATTTTAGAAATAAGAATAGCAAATATCTATTTTAATATGTACTAACTGGTAATAATCGTGTAATAATAGAGACAATAGAGTATTATAATTTCAAATTAGATTAAATAATTTGTGTATCAATTTTGTACAATAATCAATAAATAATTATTAATTATAATAATTGTTGTTACAATTTTCATAATGTAGATCGAAAAAAAGATTATACGTTAAGTAACAGCTTAAATTCCCAAATAGCGTGCATTTTTATTCTTAGATATCTACGTTTTTTTCTGGTGCTTCAAACAAGGCGCGAGGGGAGGTTATAGGGGTTCAAAACTCCCTCTGAAATTTCAGGAAATAAGAATAAGTTTTATTATTATGTAGTTTAGTTGAGATTATATAAGTACGAAAATGTACAACCAAACCCCCCCCCAAAAAAAATTTTTTGTTGTGTACTCGCCTGCTTCAACAATCAACAATTTTGAAATAAATTTCAGCAAATGTGTAACTTATTTAATTTGAGCACCATTAAGCATTTTTTTTAAATATAATGATTTATTTTGCTAGGTGCTTATAATATTAATTTACCAAAACCATTCTGCATCAAAAATCAAAGTTACATTCTTTATTTATAGTCATATTAAACAAATGACACAAAGTTTCTGTATCCTGTGGGTTATAGTTTATACTCATATCTATTAGGTCTATTAGGAGATTTACGAAGATCTCATGAAGTAGTAAGTAACAAACTTAATAATTTTTTCAAACGATCAAAATATTTTATAATGATTTTAATTGGTTCTTTATTAAAACAAATGAACAAATAACTGCATTGTCTGCATTAGCTATAAACATAATATTCGCGTAAAAATAATTTTACATCCCTTTTTTATATTAGGTATCGAGATAACGATAACGAACTTATTGTAATATTTATTTAACTGCGTAGTGATGTTATAATTTGTTTGGGGCTTGCTAATATTTTGTTTTCAATCCTCCTATTATGCCAATTGTAACCATTATGATGCAGATGATAATTATCAGATAGAAAAAAATAAAAATAAAAGCTATGTATAGAATTATTAAATGAAGTACCTATAACGACACAAGTATTCTGTATTTGAGTCTAGTATTGCATTTTAAAAGTTTACTAGTTGATATAAAATATTCAATATACATTTTGTTAAAAACTAATGACTAATGTACATTTTTAGGTTTTTATTAGTTTTTTAGCAAATTACTAGAAAACCAGTAAGTAGTTATTATTACTAATTACTGATGAGAAAGTTTTAATATTGATCTCATTAGTAATTATAGTAGGTATTTTGTACGTGTTCAATTGTTATTGGCGTAGATAATAATTGTATATACGTAATAACGTGTAATATAGAATCAATATGATTTTATCATAATTCAATAACTATAGAAACGTTTTTGTATTAATAATTAAAATCATAAATAAATTGTAATCAATAATGTGAAAAGCATTACAGCTATCAAAGCTTCACTAAAATGGTTTCATTAGGTACCTAATAACTGAGATTATTATTTCAGATCATTAAAAATAAATGTTTAAGTAGGTAATGTTTATAAAACTATACATAATTACAATATTACATATTATTATAAGCATTATATGATTTTTTTTATTTCAATGTAAGTAATAAATAGTAAAGTAAAAGTAGTTTAAATTTTATAGTTAATAATATCACTGTATCAAGAAACAATATAATATACAAAGTAATTAGAATAGGTTAGGTTATTACTTATTATTATTTAATATCACGTTATTTTTAAGATTCACATAATTAATCATTTACAGATTAATTTGTAGTTTCATTTATAAATTATATAATAAAAAAAAAATAATGATATAAAATAGATTATTTTTGATCATTAATAGCTGTAAATGGCTTATCACTTTTAATGCATTTATATAAATATAATATTCTTTTAAGTCTCTTGGTACAAATGATTAATTTTGTAACTTAATAACTTTGATTTAGGGACATTTAAATTATTAAATAAAAATATATTTACAGCAAACAAAGATGATTCTTTTTGATAAAACTAAGTTTGTACGAATGTACGATCATAGGACATTCATTATACCATGACTGTGTAAAATCCGTTGTGTTATAAAATATGATGGTGTTAAAGTATAGGTATTAACTATTAATATGATATTATGTA
>VUJU01000728.1:41089-78406 GCA_009835225.1 Aphis craccivora | reverse complement strand
TAATCGAGCTTGTACACCTTGATATTTTCCCGCCATGTTTGCCCCGTTATCATATCCCTGTCCACGACAGTTCTTAAAATCAAGTCCATCTTTCTCCAACTTTTGTAAGACATCAGTAGCTATTCCACGTCCAGTCTTTTCATTAGTATTAATAAAATCAACAAAACTTTCTTCAATGATAAACTCGTTATTAACTTCTCTAATATATCTAATAATTTGACAGAGCTGTTCTTTACGAGAAACGTCCGGGGTGGAATCAAAAATAATAGAAAAGTATTTTGAATTTTTTATCCTGTGAATGATTTCATTTCGTACTTTTGAACCGAGTAAATTTATAAATTCATTTAATCTATTTAGGCATATAGTACTAATATTATTAATTTAATAATATTAGTACTATATGCCTAAATGGAGTGCTAAACAGATTTAACTATACCTGTACAAACAATACAATTTCAATTATTACTATTTGCCAAATATTAATACAATTTATTAAATTAAGACATTTTTAGTGAAATACTGTATTTTACGAGTATTTATATAAAAATAACATATATGATGATATATCACACTAATATAATTACATATAATAATTATATTATGGTATTATTATTATAGTAATTTAAATCATTATAATATATTAATAATTAGTAATAATGACAAATGATACAACCTAAAATAATATTATAGATCTAATAATAATATTTTACTTTTTAAATACTAGATATAGATATGATTATAGTAAACACAATGTTTTTAATAAAAAATGTTCAAACCTACAGTGTTATTAGTAGTAATATAATTTTATAATAAAATACTCTTAAAAATATTGAATGACCATCTTCGTTCAGAATCATTTTAAGAATTCATTGATTTATCAACGAATTCGAATTAAACACACTCATTACAGTAACTTACTCAATGACGAGTACACTTGACACGTTTTATTGTACAGTTAAGCAACTTTCCTGGGTCTTTTTATCATTGTGCTATTATAAGATTTTTGCACTTCAAATGACAATCAAAATCTTTATTTCATAAGTTTTCCAAATCAGAATATGACTTTTTTGTTATTTTTTATTATGATATTCATAAAATATATGCAATGATATCATATGTTTATTTTTATACATTTCAAGAAAATAATATTGTAAAATTTTTTTATATCAATAATACTTTTAAAATAGGTAACCTATATAGTTACTAGTTAGGCAATGAGTATCAAATCAATAAAAATGTTTTTAATGATGTTATACACAGTATAACCTAAGAGTATACCTAGTAGTTGTCTATTATAGTAAAGTCTGAACTTAAGGTTTTTAAACATAATCATGAGAAATATTAATGCCATTAATCATGGTCAAATATTATTGAGTTCACGAAACGAATTTGTAACCTATTTACATTATGAATTATGAAAAAAAATAATGCAAATACTATTATATGGTTTTTCCTTGTTGGCTGTATAAATACACTTCATCATTTATAGAACGATAATATTTCTAAGACCATTATACTATCATAGTCGAAACATAACTTATATACACTGTATTCCAACGAATATATAGCTTGTATTTTGCTAAAATTAACATGGCGAATATTTTTCAGTCAATATGTTTCTTCAGAAACAAAAGCTGATAACGAAAATCGATTAATTGGGGTGTGTGGTGTTACCGAACTGGAGTGGACAATCATCGATTGGTGCCCGAAGTTATTTTAGATAAAGAATAATATTATAGTAAATAAAATTAAATTCTCAGTCTAATAGCATAGATATAATAACAAAGAATCTTAGAACAAAATTTTATGGACTAAATACGAGTACAATATTATGCTCATCAGTTACAATGTATTTTCAAATTTCAATAATCAATATTTAGGAATAAAACGAAATGAAAAATAATTTTAATACTTGTTAGCGTGAACAGGCCATATCATTCATATTTATTATAATGCACGATACAATGACAGTGTCGATAGGTTGTTTTGTAAACGATGCTTATGCCTTCGAGAGCATGGACACAAAAGAGAATTCATAAATCATAGTTAATGACAGTTAGCGTTGTGCAAATAATTGTGAAATAATTAAATTTTTCCCCCTAATGGAAAAGCTCGTTAACGTTAAGTACCAGGTACACAATGTTTTACGTCCAATCAAAATTGAGAGAAGCGCAAACAAATGTTATTCAAAGAAAATAGTCATTACTTTTTACTAAACGTGTAACCTACCAGCATTAACGTCTAATACGATTCTTCGGCTTTGGCAGCCGACATTGTATTTAAAATTTAAAAATATAAATAGTTGCTTAGTTAGGTACCCGCAACTAACTTATAATTTTTGTGTAGTTAAGATTTATGAAGTAAATATTCATTGAAAAAGTCAAAAAGTTAAATCAATTGCCTGTTATATATAAATTATAAATAAATATTAGCATAAAAAGTGATAATCACTATACTTTAAGTTGTAACTTATAAAATATTATGAACTAATAATAATTAATAAATATGAAAATGTTGAAATATTCACAACTGCCTTTAAAATTAAAACATCATTAAAGTCTACGTAGGGACCTGGATAATATTTAAGCTTTAAATTGTATAGTATGAAGCCTGTCAAATTTCATCACTGAATAATTTCCATCATCATAATATGTTCATGTGTTTTTTACATATATTTATGTATTGTTTTATTGTATTACCATCTTATTTATTTATTGTGTTAAATATAAAATAAATACAGATTATAAATTATTATTTTTGCTGTTCTATTTCTTAAAAATAAAAAAAAAACGCAATTTGTATAATAGGCAAATTCACTCTCATATTATAGTGTTTACTAGAGTATAACATAGATTCTTTTGAATGTAAAATTTGTTTCGATATTATGATAATAATAGCACTTGTATGTTGAAGACAACACATGCAAGTACGACGACATGTAAATAATTACATGTTATCTAATTCAAATGAGTAAAAAAATCCGAGTATCTATTTTCAAATAATATGATCCTTAAGACGTATACTAGTATACATAAAAATTAATAATTACAAATCACAATTTCATAAATGTTTTGCATAAGGAAACATTTCAAAAAAGCAAGCTTTGCGAATCATAGTGATGTACTTATCGTAATATAACTATAATATTATCTAACTTAATACATTTAATTTTGCACCTAATATCATTGATTATAGAATAGACTATTCTATAATCAATGCTAATATTAAGTTTGTTCTTTTTATTTAATTTATTATTCGTACAAAATCTTAACAGTATAAATATTATGTATAATTACAATAATGTAAATTTAAGTAATGCTAATGACCAAGTCATCAATGTAGGATTAAAGTAAATAAAAATAAAACAAAATAAAAGTTTTTTGTTTACAAATTAATAAATAAAAAGTTTTTAGACGCAACTGTTTTAGGTTTTTTTAATGTTATAGATATCTATTATTAACCAATGAATATAAATTTTAATAATAAACATATAATAACGTCTATAATAATAATGTATATATTATACAGCGATCAAAATTTAAAATTAAATATTTAACCACTTAAATCGGATATGGCATACCTACGTATGATGTATTAAATAACAAAATAAAATATGAGCAAGTTCAATTATTTGATTGAAATTTTTACTAGAAAATTTTAGAATGAAAGTTTTATGATGGAATATTATTTTGAAATCCATTCAAAAGTAATTTATGTCATATTGTCATCCAATAGTCTATAATCTAATATAAACATACTAAACCCTGAGAATTATGTTATTGCAAATAATCTGAAAATGTCTACCTTTCATGTGCGAGTTTTTCATTCATTATATTATGACTTATTAGGAAAATAAAATATTATATTGAAGTATATAATTATTGTTTATAAAAATTATAAAGTATGGAATAAACTGAATTTAATATATCTTCTCGTATTTCAAATAATGTAATTAGTTTATTATTTATTCATATATTAAGCCGTATGATTATGATATTATAAATAGATATTTACAGAGAAACATTAAAACGCATCAATATTTATAATTTATTTAAAATAAATATATATTGATTTTTGATGCTTATAGGTGTTTCCTACGAGTATGGAGATGGAAGGACCGATACTATCGAACGGCAGTTTACTATTTAGTGTAAGTTGTGTAACATACACTTAAACTCCTAGTGCCAAATTTTCTGTACGTTATGTTTTTATTTATTTTAATTGTTAGTATTTTCATATTGTATCAATGAACAACAAGTCAATCGATATAATATATTATACATATCAGGGATGGTCAAACAGTTGATCACGATCGACCGGTCGATCTCGGACAATTTCAAAGTCGATCATGTTAGAATTTATTTTTAGGGCCATTCGCTCTATATGTTCCTTAATAATTATTCCTAGTTATTCAATAATAATAAAAAAAAATAACGGAAGTCGATCCTCAAAGGTGAAGTATATTTTTAGTATATCGTGAGCAAAAAAAGATAAGCATATATGTATTCGTATATTTAAATAACGTTTATTCTACGTTGATTTTTGGTTGGTCAAACTAACGTCGAAATACAGATAAGGATTTACGTATATATTACGTTTACGATACGTATACAGTATACACATATTCGTACATTTTTCGTGATAAAATTACGTTTATTTTATTTTACGTTAATAAATTACGTCGAAATATAGGTAAGGATTTCCGATTTACGTCTAGTTGAGAATTTGAGAATTGGTCAATCTACATTTTTTTTTTATGATCAAATCAATGGCGTGGTGGAGTGGTCGATCAAATTTATTTAATAAAATATTGAGTGATTAATGATTATACTATAGTGGTAGGTAAACTAAAATCGTTGCTCCTATTATGTTAAACAAGCTTGCCTCTACACGACTACACCGGGTTGAATTTACGTTGATGTTTGGATTAACATAAAGTAATACGTAACTGGATAACAAATTCAATTTATAATTTATAGTTATTAATTAATATATTCTAATGTGTTATACACGATATAATATTATTAATAATATATTATATTATTGTATATTAAGTTTAAAAATATAGGTGTGTTGATATTTAAATGTAGGTACCTAACTATTCTAACTCTTATAAGTTGTAAGTTAAGTACAAAATTTATCTATAAAATATAATATATATAAACAATTGTCGTGGCTATAAATACAAAGCTGTACAACACTTTAAGTAAAAGCACCATCATGTACTAAAGTGCAAAGAGATTAAAACTGCTGTTGAAAATAATAGATTCTAAAACTTATTATTTAATCCAGATTCCAGGCACATTGGTAGAAACCAGTGGGGGGAAGGTTTGGGGTCTTAGTGCTCTCAAAAATTCGTTCAATTCCATCTAAAAACGAATGAAAAAATAACTATAATATTTATCTCTATACATATCTAGTATCTACCTAGGTAGGTAGATACCTATCTAATAGGTATCTATATTCTATAGTCCAAAATGGCAATAGAAAAGAAAATAATAAAATATTTCATAATATAGAGTAAATAATAGAACTTATTGAAGTTTACATTATAAGTTTAAAAAAGGTTGTAGATACCAGGTTTAGGTACACCTTTTTTATGAAATTTTCACTTTTATAGTTCCATAAATCCATCGATTTATTCGATTTCCAATACCTAGTAGTCGATTTTCTACTTATATTAAAACACTTAAATACCTACCTACTTACTAATTAATGAATATTTATAAATTAATACCTAACTTATAATGAACCTAGTTTCTACGAAGTCTATTATAAGTTTTATTGTATTTCTAGCAACCTAACTTTAAACAACATCAACTGGCTATTATAATAGATTAAAATATACTAGTACCTATATTTAATCTATGCTATTACTTACAGTAGGTACTTACCTAAACGGCTAAACACCGAAACATTCTCGTTAAGATTTCAAATCAACTAGGTAAGTACTTCGAAAGGTTTTAGGACACCTATTATCCAAATTAAAAACAACGATATTTTAAGGGTCCGACATAGTCTTTTTTTCAATTAATTAATTTGTTGAAAAGTTGGAGTTAATAATATACAGTTTTAACTTTAAAGATACAAATAAAATCGTTAGTATCTATAAAAACGTTTTTAAATATTGATATTTCTTGTGTTACCTACACTGAGCAGTCGTGGCCGAGCGGTTAAGGCGTCTGACTAGAAATCAGATTCCCTCTGGGAGCGTAGGTTCGAATCCTACCGACTGCGACAAGATTTTTTGACAAATTTTCATTTATGTATTTATAATACTTTAATTTTTTATTGTATATTATCTTGTAATTTTCTAGAAATACTACTTGTTAATTTCTACTAATTTCTATTAAATCTCAAATTGTATAATTGTTTAAGATTTATAAAATGTGTTTTACTATAATTTCTAATGTAGGTATTTAATATTTTATTTACATATCATAATAATATATATTTTAGGTATTTAAAAATACAAATATAAATATAAATCAGAATAGTGTTTTTAGTTTTAGTTGTGACATTAATGAAAAGCGTTCTGTGTATTTATTAAAATAGATATTTTATAATATACCTATTGTAAATATAATTTATCTTGCTTTAATATTGTAATTTTATGATAATATATTACTAAATATAAATATGTACTTATCATTATAAAAATGCTACTTACATTTTAAATGAAGAAATAACAAACCTAGTGCAAGCTGATAGTTTTTGAAAAATGTATTTACATAAAAATTAATTGAAATATTTTTAAAATCTTCGAAGAATCAGAAAACCATAAGTCATCGTACATAAATTAATTTTATTTTGTTATATCAACAAATAATACAAAACTTTTTCAAAAAGTTATCTTAGTCTTGTTTCAAAAAAACAAAATATATTTAAATAAAATTGCGTATTGATTTTCGTTAGATTAATTATAATATCCTGTTTACCTCTAAATGGTATGTAATTAATATCAATAATTATTCAGTATTTCAATCATGCAATAATATTAATAAATAACAAAAGACAAGGACTCGCATATTATAGTATAGTAGTCATTTATGATAAGTGGTAATAACTGTTAGTTAATATAATTATTTATAATACGTTAATGTAGATAGTAGAACGTAGATAGGTAATAGGTATTTTATGTTGATAAATTTAATAAATATGTTATTTGTATTTTAATATGATGTATTATTACAACAAATATAATAAATATTTTATTTGTTTGAACGAAATAATATTTAGTCCCTTTTTATATAGGTACCTGAGAACCTATATATAAAAGTATAATGTGCACCTATTCGAAATACGAAAAATATTAAGTAGAATTCTTTCGATCAAACTTTAAACACTGCTAAACTCGTTACTCATGGTACCGACGTATATGCCTACATCGAGGGAGCTCTTTTAAATAATGAATGGTATTAAAAACCTATAGGTATATAATATATTAAATATAAGGGATTATTTATTTTATTTTTTTTTTCGTGCAACATTACATTATTATAATATGTTTGTACACTTTTTTTTTTTAAATAAAGATACCCTTTCGTAAAAAAAGTCACGGAAACTCGAATGACAAGAAATAATCCCTCTTCCATTATTTACTGCTATGTATTATAGATAACCAATCCAATAAACTAAATATATAGGTACCCGTGCGCAATGCACATGGCGAGTAAATCAACAGATTTCTTTGGAGCTGCCAAATACATTCTTCTAAAGAGTTTAATAGACGAGCAGATAGTTAAGTTGATTGTAAATTGTTTTGGCAGTCATCGTAGTTTGCGATTTCCCAGGAAACGTTTCGTTTACTCGATCAATAGTTATTTTTTGAATACATTTTGTACCAAACTGTTATCGACAGTGGATATCAATTTTGTATTTGCTATTCTCTAAGAACTATATAATTCGAAATAGTTTATTGACTATATTTATTTTATATAATAAAGCACACCTACATAATATTTTACATTATATATTTTACTCCATAGGTATTTATTATTAAGAATTCTGTTTAAAATTGAATGACTAAATTATTTAAAATATTGGTCCTGGAGAAACTATTAAAAAAAGTAAATCTTTAAAGAAATACTCAACATTTCGTTTAATCATATAATTTTTTTTTTCAAAATTTTTTTTGTCAATCCATTGGCCATTCAATTATTAGATAACTCCAAGGACTTCAGACGTCTTAAGCGTCTTAAACCATACGACTTAGTTTAAGATTTTAGATTAAGGCATGAGCCACTTCATTGGAAGTGACTCCATCAACGTGTAATTTATATACATTTATATTTAATATGAAAAATATGTATAACTGTTCAACATATTTAGACCTATTATTTAGACCTTTGGGTCGTTTAAATAATAAAGCCTCAGGGCATTTAAAAAAAAAAAAAAAAATTTTATTGACTGAATTTTCAACCCAAATATACAATAATAAGAATATAATTAAATTAAAAATGTAGGTAATTATATTTATCTATTGTCTACATCTACATAAAGAAATAATAAAATAGCACCTAAAATACCTATAAGGTACAGACAATTTAAAATATATTCTTAAGAATTTGATATACATAAACATACTTGTGTAATTAATGGCATTAATATCTTTATTTGGCTAATATTATAATAATTATTGAAAAACAATATTTGTTAGGTACACGTTTTTTGTAATGGAACTGTTATCTTTATTTATTTATATTTAACAGATAATTGAATGGGTGCAGCTGGATGACCCGGTTTTTTAAATATTTGAAATGGTAATGCAATATATTAATAATTTTATTGTAATTACTAATTAGTAATATTAGTCATATACTTTATAACTTAAATAAGTTTAATTTTAAAAATATAGAATTAAAATTGTGACTTTATTGTCTGATTGCTTCTTGAGATAAGTTTCCCTCATCTACAAAATTATAACGAGTCTGCTAGAGAGAGGGAGGCCAAGAGGATAATAGAACAATATTATATAGGTAGGTGTATAATATAATAATAAATACATTAATATAAATATATGACGTCGTAATATGATAGCAAGATTCTATTAAGATATAATTCGATTGATGTAATCATTGTTATTATTTGTTGTTACAAACTATACTTTCAACTGCTAGAACTTTTAGTTCACTTATGATGTATAACATATTTTTCGTATACGTTTTTAAAAAAAAAGTTTTACAACCAGTCTATTTTAACGTGATTTTTTATTTTATTTTTTTTTTGTCAAGATATTCAAATGAAATGGTGAAAAAAAAATAAATTTATAAATGTATATAATTACCTATAATATATAAAGATAATAATAATAATAATATTATTATATTAATTTATAAATATTGAATAGAAGGCTAAAAAATAAATATTATAAATATATTTAAATTTAACCTCTTGTGTAAAGAACATACATTCTGTTATATTTAATAATTATCGTTTCAAATTCAAATGTTTTTGTGTTTTGAGTTGAAAAGTAATTAAAATCGTGTCTTAATAATTATATGTACCTTCGTCCTATCTGCTCGTGGTTTGGCCACATTTGCATTCAACATTTACACAACCGATATAAAATTACAATTGTGTACATATTCGTTTTCGTTCTATAATTACCTACTTTGTCTTTCTACTAGTTATCTATTAGTTATTTTCTAAAATTACGAATTTATTTTTACTTATTAATTATTTTATTTTTCAATGTATAATAATGTATCGTTTAAAATATTTTAAATGGTTTAGAATGCTATATATTTTCTTACATATATCTAACTCATAATAATTATTTTCTAGTATTGCAAAAATAAATATGTGTAAAATTTAACAATTTATAAGAAATTATAACATATTGAGTTTTATTAATATTGAAATAGTAATTTTAATTCTATACACTCTTATCATACCAAACTAATAACATATTATTATTATTATTTTTTTTTTTTTGTAAGATATTGTTCAACAACTTAATTTAAATTAACCCAGTTCTTTGACTATTAGATATAAATTAAAAACAAAAAATATGTTGGATCTCATATAATTTAATAGCTTTTATTTTACAAAAAAAAAAAAAAAAATATAATCTTAATAATATATAGATATGTATAGATGCTTTTACAAGAATATTATGCTAAGAGAATAAGTCGGTATAATAATTAACTAGATCTTTTAATTAAATATTTAAATATTTTTTTGCTTGAACAGAGAACAAAAGTACAAAAGACCAAGTATTTTTTTCGTAAATAAAACATAATATAGTAATCTTATCAGAAAGCTGTCCCATTCTTTTATCCTAATAAAAATAAAATATAAAGTACAAATAATTTTGATTATAATAATTATTAATATACTTTAGTTTAAAATTGATTATCATTCGAAAATGTGCATGGGGATTACAAAACTATGGGTAAATATTAATTTCATGTACCTACCTATCATTATTTTTATGTTGATGGTGGACTATATTAATGTATGTTTAAAATAGTTTTAAAAAATTATTTCTTTTGTATAGAGTATTAATTAATTATCATTGAAAATTGTAATTGTAATTGTTATTATTAGTGAATAACTACATGAATAATTTTTGAGTAGAAATGTTAACGTTGTAACGTATACACATTATACGACATATCTGCATACAAAATATAATAAAAAATGAAATAGGTGAATGGTGATTACAGATTAGTATAGCATTCTCAACCCCATTTTATTTAATTAATATTGAATTTATTCAATTCGTGATTTTCAGAATTTTTTAACACATAGGTACCTAATAAAATTTTTATTTTTCATACAAAATTCTAGGTATTAAATTAAATAAGAATTCCTTTCCTATTTCTTTAAATTATTTTCGGATCATATTTTAGTATTTTTATGTACTTAATTTAAATTTAAACAAGTTCTTTTAGAAATGTTTAACTTTAATGTACTATAAGGATAATGGGTTTGGAAAATATAATATAGGGGTTTATGGAAATTTGAAAAATCTAGTATTTTATATAAATCTATCAATATTTATAACGTGTAGAATTAGTCGAGTATAATAAATCCTTGATTCAATATTACTTTTTATATTTTGTATACTTAAAAATAGTTAAAATTATAATTAAGGACTATAAATCCTAAATATAAACATTTTAATAACTAAAAAACTCGTTTAAACTTTAAATCAGGTAAGTACATCAAAATTTAAGAACATATTATCATGAAAAATACACAATATTGTCAAATCAATACATTAAACGTTTTGTTCACAATTTAAAATTTAAAATATTTTATTGTATAATTATATGAGAGCATTTTTAAATAAGTATTTATTTTTTTTTTTTACGAAAAGATGACAATTAAAACACAGTTTATATATTTTTTATACCCATTAAACACATTCTAAATAAAAATATAGAAACTCGTCGTTAGACCACGTACCTACTTTATTAGAAATGTTATTAACATTTATTATTAAAATGATAAGAAAATGGTAATAATTAATTAAGAAATTATGTTTTGATTATAATTTATTGATTTATCACAATATTTTCTTCTATTAATAAAACATTATATTTTTTGAAGCTGTATAATTATTTTATACAAATTTATGTTTAATTTGATAATTTTGACATATTGTCCTCGATTTTAATGTTATAAAGTTTTTAAAATAAAAATATTTTCATCATAAATATTATATGATTCTAATGGGAAAATGTAGTACCTAGAATCAAGATAGATTGATTGAGGAGAGGAATAATGAATGTCTAAAGTAACAAACGGCTTCCTATTTAAACTCAAAAACTGAAAACCCAACTGGCCACTAACAAGCATGTTAATAATATTGAAACATATTTTATGAGCATGTATGTATATTGACCAAACAAACTAAAACTATTTCATTATTAATCCTAACTAGATATGTATAATGTATATTGTATATAAATTATACACAGTTCAAAATGTATTAATTGATTAGGTGTTCCTAAAATGGTTAATTCATTCGTAAAAGATAGTTTTTCATTTGAAAGAAATTTAAAAAATAAACTAAAATGGGTTTAGTTAAGTATCATTATGATCCCCTTTAGAATGGATATCAAAAATATATAAATACAATTTGTTGTGATTATACTTAAAAACAATAAAAATTAAAAGTTATTAAATTTAAAAAGACTTATTTGTTAAGTAGGTAACAAAAAAGTAATAATAATCTTAACTTCAAATCAGTTATGTATAAATCATAATCGCATAAAAAAACTTTAAATTATAAAAAAAGGTTATTAAAACAAAAATATCTACGCATTTTAAAACTATATTGTTAGTGTTTATGAATTTCGCTTAAGAAGACAAGAAATACAGACATAATATATACCTAATGTATTATTAACTATTTAAACATAAGTTATAACCTGCAATGGTTTCAAATTCTTGTTTTATATTATATACAATAATATAAATAATACTTAAGTTACTTGTAACTTGTATTTATAGTAAATTGTTTTAACTAGCATATTATGTAAGCAACATAACTAAGTTGAACAAATTATGACCAGTTAGAATATCATAATTTTAGAGTACTTACCTATGACTAAAATAATCGTATTTTAGCCAATATAGGCATAAGTATATGAGTTAATAGTTACACTAGTATAATAATAGTTTTGGTGGTTTCAATTGAATATTTATGGGAATTCAAACTACGGAACCATAAATATGAACGGTTATTAAAATTACTGGAATTTAAACTATTAATGAGTGTATGATTTTTTTTTGATAAAAATAGAATATTTCATAGACTACGATCATATTGATTATACTATTATCTTTATACTATTCGATTTTGTAGAACCGAATTTAACGTAATTTCAGTTTACGTTGCACATCGCAATATTGTTATATAACTTATATACATACTTTTATCGACAGATATAGTACAACAACGATACTGTCAAGTCGACGAAATATTCATATAATGATTAAATACATTTTTATATGCGTCAAAGCACACTGCCCATTGAAGTATTTGGCCAATTGTATAATAATAAACCATTGCTGAATTCATCAACAATCCGGTTAACTTGAACAACGACTATAGCCAATACTATTACTTACAGTGATGGTATTAAGAAACTACAACCCTTCCTGTTCCCAAGTGTACAATAAACTTGCAGCAGACGCTTTAAAATCCCAAATCTGTCTTAATACCTCTTCGTGTAGGATTACACCGTCGCCATTCGTGAATAAATCTTAATTTTTATCTATCGAAAAAAAAGAAGGTGAATCCTTCTCACCCTCCACGGCCTCAAACACCCCAACGCCGCCCTCGCCCGTTCATTTACGTTGGTTCACGTTCGCTGATATCATTTCTTCGTTTTTGTCTATTAATCAACTTCTCCTTAAATACGTCAGTGCCAGAGTTCGGGGTGCAGATTAAAACTGTTTTGCTTTTAATACCCTAGGGTTAAGCTTGTACATTGTACAAGAGTGATAGAATTAATTTGAAAATAATTCAGCACCTTAACTTTGAAAAACGAATCTGGTATAGTCCTTTCAAGCGCGGTGTCATAAGGATTTTAGCATATATCTAAAAAATAAAACTACAACCAAAATCTCAACTACATATTAATGGATATACTGGTACATTTTTGTTGTGTTATTTTGATAGGTATAAAATGCTAATTTAATTCAAACTAATAAACACAATATAATGTCTTATTTGGTTTCATTGTTAATAAAAACATTCTGAAATTTAGAAATCTAAATCATGATATAACTTGAAAAATAAAACAATATTTTCATAATAAGTAAATATGAATGTATTCTGTTTGTTGCAGAAATAAAATCATATAATATAGTAGCTAATAGGTAAGGTAATTTTTTTTTTATAGGTATTTTAATTAATATTATATGTTAAAAATATATCACTGTAGGTACATAAGTATAATGTATATATAATATTATATAAAACAAGTTTATTTTATTATTATCTCAGAAATCGATTTAAATTATATACATATATAAAGTATTTTAAACAAATAATAACAGTAATAATCATTTTTTAATTATTTAAAAATATATGTGAAATGTCGATAATAAGAGAACTGTTGTAGTACCTAATAAATTATTATTTATACAAATTTCGTTCATCATTAATTTCTATTAACACAATCACTATAATTAAATTCAATAAAAAGCCCTTACATCTTGCATACTTAAATACGTTCCGTATTTCCTTAATTAGTTTCACCAGAACAGATTGTCTTATACTGATAAAATCTGATATTCGCTTATATAATCGTTTATAATATCGTTTATTCAATCAAAAAATATCCACCTACCTAAATATTATTATAATATGAACTGTAAATTATAATTACAACTTTATATTATGATTTTATTCAAATACCTGCCTATTTAAATAAGTGTAATACCGGAATTGTTATATTTAAAGAAGGTAGTTAATTAAATAATTAATTATTATAATGTTAATATTATGTATAGCAATTCACTATGTTTTTTTTTCTATCGAACGAACAAGAAGGCAATAAAGATTATAAACAAAGTATAATAGCAACAAAAAAAAAAAAAAATATATAATTATTTTATTATTGAAGGTTTTCAGTAAAATTTTAATTCAATATTTTTTAAAAATATGTGTAATATAATATATATTATATTGTTATTGTCATTGTTAAATTTTAGTATTAAAATTGTAGTAGTTAAACCTTGAAACAACATAAATTACGTATACGATGTTACGTTATTGTAAATTACTTCAGATACATACTAAAATATTACTTCCGTAGTTCCGTTTAAAGCTCAGTGATTATGCCGTTTAGGTTAATCAGGTATAGACGATATATAATATATTCATAATTTTCACCGTTAACGAAATATGTAATAAATATATTGTGTGCTTAATATAAATTAATTCGTTTTCCATCACGTAAAAAGCAATTATTGATGAGTTCTACAATTTATTACTTAAATTAATTATGTATTAGCACGCATACTGTAATTAGTTGATTACTCTTTTATCTTGATTTAAAAAAATATATAATATATTACTGATATTTATTTTATTTTATTACAGGACGAGATTTATTGTCTTGAAATGTATAGAGGCTCTTTATAATTTCATAAATTATCCGTGTAATACAAAATATAAAATTTCGGAAATACTTAATAAATTCCTTAAATATCATAACATTACCTAATTGGTTGAGTCTTATCAAAATAAAAAATACGAAACAAACATTTTGCCTTAAAAACTTTACGAAAGTTGAAAAAAATACAAAATAATTACATAAACATATTATAAACATGCTATAATAATGCATAAGTTTGACGTATGTGTGTCTTAAAATATACCTACAGTTAAGGTTTTAGTTTCGCTTTATTATATGTTGAAAGCATTATTCTTTGAGAACATGACCAATTATTATATTATTACTTCTCAGCTCAACAATTTTTTTTGTTTAGTGGCTCAGGCTATTATAACACTAGGTATTTTTTGAAAACGGTACTAAACGCAAAAAGGAAAAAGTAAATATGTTGTTCACTATACTATAGCTAAATAAAATGCGTTTGTTTGATAATCCGATTATTATATATTTTCTTTTCACATTCCTACTTCCATGGTAATCGGATTTCCCAGGAAATACTTTGGTGTACTCAACGGGTATTTGTCGATTTATATACAAAAAAATATATTGAATGATTTTTCGCAATGAAAATACAATTTCACCATTTTACAAAATTGTATGGAAATTCGTTGAATAAAGAAACTTATAATTTTATTGAATTAATTATAAATATTGTGCAATTTTTTTTTTTTTTTTTATTTGGATTATCTTATATGCTTAATTTATAAATCTATGTACAATAATATAACCGGTTATTTTATATTTAATAATTAGATATTTACTCATTACTATTTCTTTTTAGGTAAGTTAAATTAAGTTTTATGTTTTAATGATTCCTAAATAAATTGTCTTAGTTAACCTATTTAGTGTCAACTTATAAATTCCTCAAATTTAAGATAAGCAAATATTTAAATATTTAAAGCTCAAGAAGGTAAAACCTGATTTTTATAATATTCGTATTAAATATTAGGTTGGTAATACGAAAAAAAAATGATCAAGAATAATAAGCGAATATTATGTTAAATTAATAGTTTTGAATTTCGTAATAAATGATTTAATTCAATATACGCGATCTTACACAAATCGCACATTCTTTATATACTGCAGAGAACCACTTATCTAACAAATTGACAGACATGTTTCAAGCTATTTTCCATTATTTCTTCTTGGGCTTACTTCAAAANAAAAAAAAGAAAAGAAAAAAAAAGTAGGATGATTAATGGATTAAATTCGATTTAGACTCGATAAGATTAAAATTCAATTCGTATCCCTTCAGTATACTATATTCGTGTCCTTTAAACTATATCTATACTTAACTAACTGCAATACGATTTATGTAAGTATTCGTTTTATTAAAGATATTTACAGTTACTTGTATTAAATTAAATTATTAGTCACTTCAAATTCTGTATGCGCATTAGTTGGAAATATCATTATTCAATTTGTCAATATTTGATACCTATTTTAAGTGACATTAATGATAAAAAACGTAATTTTTAATTTATTACATAATTTTTAATACGGTGTTTTTACAATGTTCTTAAAAAAAAACAAAATCTACTTAAAATTATATAATGTAAAATATTTTCTCATCAATTCAATTAGTTATGAACCAGTGGCTGATATTTATTATGTAAGTACTTAATTTACACATTTTTAATGATACATGATTAAGGTTTTCTGTAGAACGAGCAGATATTATTAGAAGAAAATTAGAAAACCTATATAAAATGTAACATTGGGCTAGATTCTTATTTTTAAGAATTTATATTATTTATTTTAAATTGTAAGGTTGTATGTCCATATAATGCTTCGCATATAATACAGGAATATATTATATAATTTAATCAATGCTACAATAGTTGCTTGAATGTCGATTAACGATATAAATAATTTTTATTTAATAAAAAAAATAAATAATTTTCATGATGTATTTAATATAAGTATGTTCAAATTTTATGAAATGTACCTACAACTATATTGTTAACAGATGAGTTTAATGTAACAATTTTTAATTTGTTTTCAGGTTAGTTTAAATATTTTAAATTATTTTAGGATTTACATTTGTCAGATAAATTTTTAGTATTCTTTGACGGATAATTTTTTAATGTTAGGTACTTTAATAAACTTTTGTTTGCTACTAATTCTAATAACTATATTAAAATACACTCAAAAAATCATTATAACAATAATTGATTATTTTTTTCTTCAGTATATTATGTATTTTATCAATCACTTTTTTTTCCAAAGTATTGTCAGTATTCAGTAAGTTGTCAAACACAAAACACCGACGTTTTCATTTGTTTGTAATATGTTAAAATATTGTCAATACTGTCACATTTTAAGAAGAAAAGACAACACTATATATATACATTGATTGCAGGTTTTTTGTTGTTGACGTTAGCCAAAATTTAGACAAGTCTCATTCTATTAGTTTTATTATATACATTACTATATAAAATACATAATCGATATTTTGATTTAATAATATATTAATAGATTGATTTATAATATGTGTGTGTGTATGTCTGATTTTTACATTTAGCCTTGATAGGATATTAATAATTTTAATTATATCATCGCAAATGTATATAATATTATGTAAGTTAATTCGATTATAAAAATAAATCTCCATATAAATGTAAACATAAAAACATCGTGTACGTCACTAATATTTATGTAATAAAATACAACTCGTTGAATTAATATTAGTATGTTTTTATTTTTATTTTGGACGTGCTCCTACATTATTAATGTGTTATTTGTGTTCAAGTTCAATAAATTGACTATATTATGCAAATGTTTGTAAATATCCGAACATTATATTATATACTAACCATTACGAACTCAATATGGTTATTCTGCATATCCCACTATTTTATAATTTCTTATTTGATTTTTTTTTTTTATATCCTGATAGTAGCGATTCTACATTCTACTGATTTTTTAATGATGTGTTTTTTTTATATGTATTTATGTCTGTACACGAAGAGTAGTAGTTGATAAAAAAATGTTTTGGATTTCAAAAATGGGTTAGTTTTTGAAAGAAAATTCTATCTAATTTGTACCATAAAGAGGTAAAAATAAAAAATGTCTTGTACTTTTTTTTTATAATCTGAAATTAAAGAAAAAACGAGATTTTTTAAATCCAATCCAATGAATAATTGTAGATACTGAAAATGTTCACTAAATGTTTACATTATCATTTTATATTCACAATTTTAAAAATATTTTGACTCTTTTTAAGCTTTGTACCTACAGGTATGAAACATTTTCCCTTTTGTTTTTGTATAAATATGTCAATTTAATATTCTTGAATAAATATCAATTCTCATATAAGTTTTTAATATCTTAATAAAAAATTATTGAAATCCTATGAACACACTGCGACTGTCTCAACTCAGAATTGTTTTTCAAGTACATACATACATCAATGAATTCAGAATTAACACTCATAGGCCATTATAGTGATAAACCCGACCCCTGATGAACAACAGCAGAGCCATTTGCAATCCACTTGCCAAGTTGACAACTTTTTTTTCCTTGTGCTTAAATTTCAATTAGAAAATATAATATTATATCATATTGCCATTCTTATCTTAAATTATTCTATTATAATAAACAATGTTGGTATTCGCTTAACAAAATATTTCTGTAACAATAGAATTATGTTATTATTATAATAATAATATATTGTATTCGTAATTAAATGTGCTATACCGGTAATTTATTATTTTCAAAAGACTATCAATAGTATATTACATATCAATTCCTAACCTTCATGGTTTTTTAAATCTTTTAATTAAGAGATGAATTAACATTGTATACTCAGTGGGACTTATTCGTTTTTAAATTTAGTTCAATTAATTCTCAAATGCACTGAATGTATACCTAGTTAAAAAGACTTAAGACTCTTTTCGTAAAAAGTTTCATTAATTCGTACAACCTTTTAAAATTAAAACGTATACTTCGGTAGCAGGCCAAAACCAACAGTGTAAAGTTGAACGAAAAGTTTTGATTATACTTGCGGGAATTAACTTAGTCGGTTATTCGAAATGTAATCCTGCGTGTTGCTTGAACAGTAGTTACTCGTATGTAACATGGTTAAGATATCTATTTTTAATTTGATTGCAGTGTACGGCCGACGAACCCGTTCCCAAGACACTCGAGAGAGAGAGCTTTAATCAATTACATTACATCGTGATATCGTAAAAACGAGGCGGACTCGTGTAATACCTGCAGTAAAAACGAACGAAATGCCCTGGCGAGCTTATATTATAATATTACAATAATGTATGCACGGAAAAATAGTAAGAGTATACACCTACTGTTGGCCATCGCGTACGGTGCGTGGATATTCTTTTGACGATTTAAAAAAAAAAGCGATAACAGTTTGTTTGAATAATACATAGATAATACAGTTGTATTATTCAAACATCGCGATTATAATTCTTCGTCGTCGTCGGGATTAAAACGGTTTTGGATTCATAATCACAGTGTACACGTTAGGTGTAGTAGGTCTCGACCTTTAAAAGATACTCTCTCTCCTAAACCCAAACCACCGTAATTAACGAGTGATTCGTGAAATAATCTAGCTCGGTGTGACCCGCGGATGTGCTGATTATTTCACTCGTCGATTTTCGTCTGTGTTCACGATTTGCGCAGAATTAGTTCGATTCGAAATATACGATTCGCAACTATATACGCAATTGAATAAAATTCGTGCGTTATACACGTGTTGTGGGAAGAGTACACAAACCGAACGAGTACCTATATGCGTACAAACGGGGCGAGGGCGTCGCCGCGAGTGGAGTGAAATCGAAAACGAAAAACACTGAAAAAACCCCCCCGCGCGGGGGTGCTCGCGTGTGCTTTACGCAGCATTGTTGTCGGCACGCCGTGAATAATAAAGGAGTGTTTACGGGCCACGGGAAAGGCCTATATGTGCAAAAGACACCGTGGACAGAAACACCGTCTCGCTGCTGCTGCTGCTGGAGTATTATGAAATATGGGACAATTTTCCACGGGTAAAACGTGACCGGAATATTTAACGAGCGCTTGGCGATAAAGCAACGCGCGAAGATTCTTGGATTTTTTTGTTATTTCTTTTTACTTATATATTTATACGCTATTCTCTCGTCCCTCAGCCCCTCCTAACACGCACTAACCTATACATATATTATATACCTACTACCACCACAACTACGTCGCATATATTATAATAATATAATAATATGCTACTGTTGTGGTGCGTGTCTGTGTGTTATATATAGTGGCCCGGCGGGACAGCTCTCTGCGGAACCGTCGTCGTGCCGCACTCACCGCACTATATGTCTACATTATTATTATATCATATAGGCGCAATGATGATAAAATACGTCGATAAAAATAATATGATATGCGCCGTGGTTGGACCGCTTCCAAGCAGCTCTCCCCGAAGGGTATAGTATTCTACGGTAGGTACGAGAGAGTGCGTCTACATAGGTAGAACACGAACGGTTTTAATTTGTTTTAAAAGGATCGCGACTGGCACGGTAAAGGGAACGTTAACGTACGACGGACTACATATTGCGGTAAATTATGTGTTGACGAAAAAATACGCGTACTTATGGGTAGAAGCAGTAATATGATGTATTATATTTTCGAGCGATATAATTCGTCGAGTGACAATTGTCGACGGGGGACAGACGACGATTATTCCGCGGCTGCGATCACACGCTCGAAATCACGAAAGGGAATTACGCCAACGCCTGAGGTGCACACACATGGCCATGTGTTTCAATAAAAGCTGGAATAGAGCTTATGCCAAGAAATGGGGTTAAACGTGTAAAACGTTTGAAATCGACGTTTGAATAAACATTTTCAACCTTTTTTCCCCTCATTTCCGAATTCAATGTAGTTGAATGATTTCCAAAAACGGGTTTTTCCTTTTTTTGCGCTCTCCAATACCTTTTAGGATTTTTTTTTTTTTTTAATACGTCGGTATTCCATGTGTCTTTTGCACTTTGTTCATAAATCTTTAATGCCATTAATATTATTATATTCAAATATAGCATTTTAATCAATATTTGTACGGCATTCGCGTAAATATCGTTTATTAAATATATTTTCAATGTCGTCCAAATTGTCTACACAAACTACCAACCTTTTACTCAAAGGTAAAATGCATCGTAAAATTGAATAACACTTAATAATTCAGAATTTCAGATCAATGATTTTATAAATGTATTAAGTTCAAAAGGTATATAATTACATTTACGTATAAGCTTAAGTATTTTTGCTAAAACAGTCGTTTAAAATTGTAATATTCGTAATTACCTGTAAACGTCGAACATTTTTGTATTTTTTTTAAGTACACTTATCTTATATAATACGTATTCGGCGGATTGTTTTTATTATTTCCATAAATTAATTAAGTCGGTAATTTTAATTGCATTAAACGAATGCAATCAATAATTTTGTAAACAATTTTAATAAGGATATTTAAAATTTCAATTTTTAAAATGGACAAACACAAATAAGAACGACAACAAATCGAATCAAAATTATTAATACGCGCGCAAATCACTATAGAAAAGAATAAAATATATTTCAATTTAGTGTTATAAAATACATACCTAAAATTAAAAAAATATACAGTTATATTGATGATAAAAACAGCAATATTATCGAGGCTGTTGGACGTGAAATGTTATTTGTATAATGTAATATCGATATATAGGCTTAGTATATTATACATATTAAAAATATGAATAATTATAATTATAATTATTAATTATCATAGTAAAATACAATATACCTAGTATAATATTGACTGTGTTGAACAATATCTCCATCGTCAACATTCTAAAAGCCAACTGGACCGCCATCAAGAGAAGTGAGAATAATAGCCATTGGCTATATTGTCGCCGCCGAACATGACAGTCAACAGCCAAAATGCTTACTGAGCTCTTATATACATTGTATAATTAATTACGACGAGTTACCTTCTAAATAGTTAACCTTGCATCCACGGCATGCAAAGTGTGAAAGACTAGACAATAATATTATAATCACATAATTCGAGTACGTAGTGTGTTCTACAAGTTAGTTTCAAAAGACTTACTACAACGATTTTTAGGGCATAAACAATTATATTATTATTATTAACAATATTTTAGCGATATAAACGGTGGAAGAAAAAAAATTGGTATTTTTTCTCGTAAGAAACGAAGGCAGAAGAGTGAGATCACTCGCATGAGATATTAAGTGCTATGGGTATATTTTCGTCCCTTTATAATTGACTTTGGTGGTAGCAGTTAGCGATGACAGTCGACAATAATAGAAGTATGTCGGTATGACATTCTTGAGCTTTTCGTCCTCAACCAACCGAAAAAATAGAATACTTGACCATAATTTTTGCGTACTCACTACACTATACTATACAGTATGGTTTATCTTTTGACGAATGATGGTTATTTATTAAAATAATTTTAAATATTTGAAACTGAAATACCGCCACGTGTTATTAATCGCATCTATTTATTCGTTCATTTAATGCGTTTAGTATAATTATAGGTGCGTTATCGTAAATAATGATAATATTCCCGTTTGCCGGACGTGCATTATTTTATAAATCGTTATAGGTTATTTTGGAATTTTTGACTTTGACAAATTCGATGGAGGTGCAACTCGAATTCGATACATTATATGGACATAGTGCCGAACGCCTGTATAATATAATACACTAAAATATGTATTGTACAATATAATTTATAAGCCTACGTATAACGTACACATAGCTTGATATAATATCGTCCGGTATTAATGTAGTGTGATCAGTTACAAACGGGTCGCAGATATACGTATATATATTATATATATTATTTGAGTTGCGCGTTGAAAACGAATATTGGCTGAATTTTAACGGCGCTTAATCCGAAACACGTGCGTATCACATTCAATATGATATATGACTTAAGTCGCATTCACGAACTCATAAAATTAACAACGATTCAACGTTAGGATCGCAAATAAACGTCGGTATGACCTATATCATCCATCAAGATACATTCGGTTCGAGTCATAAAATGTAAGAAAATTCCTAATTTTTTAATATTAAACAATCTATAGAACAAAATGTGATATTATATCTATTATAAATACTATGATTAATGATTATACTATTATAATATCCGCAATCTAAGAAATTGTAACAATTTATGGTCTTTACAACCGATTTGATGTGAAAACCAAAAAAATAAAATAAAAACAATTCAACAAATATGTAAAAAAAGGTATATTATCGACGCATCGCGCGTTGCTAAATATAAATATAGATTATGTTGTATACTTGTATAAGCTAATAACATTTAAGTAAATTAAATTTAAAAAAAAAAAAACATACTTAAATAAATTGCTGTTGCTGAAATTTTCATTCCAGACAATATCGACATTAATAGAGGTAAAACGGGTGATCTTTTATGATCGCTTATTCGTTTAATCTGTTTAACGACGGCCAAAATCCGAAATCAGCCGACCGTCTAAGGATATTATCCGTGACGCGTTTTAAAAGGTATTATAGTGCACTGGCCACTGAGAACGAATAGCTATATTATGTATTAAGCGTTACAAATCTACGGTAGCCTTTGCGCGATAGTCGAATGCGTTTGTATACCAAAATTTAACATTAATATTTTTAAGCTGATAATTATTATTGCTCTCGTCGCGTTCATTGTGTACTCCGCGTAATAACGACGATAATATTACAATTGTTGTAAAACGTGGACGACATCGAATCAACCGTTCAGCCACCCGAACACATCGTCGACTGTAATATTGCGTATACCTACCTACAACATAATAATATTATTATTGTGTCAGATATATTATTATTATATAATAGCACAGCACGCCACAGTGCGGTATCGTCTGGTACACGCGCGGTTTCCGGTCACATCTGTAAACGCTAATTGAGCGTGCGTTACACGTATGCACGGTGTGCGTTCTAGTAATATGTATTGCAGTAATAATAACGTAATAATAATCTTCTTACAGTTACAATATAATTTATACTTATCCGTCCTATACCCGCACGAGTTCGAATCGCCGAGAACTACAACACCGCTGTTCGACTCGGGCCACCGCCACCGTTCGCCGTGTTTGGCAATTACGCTACCACTGAATACACCCACTGACACACACGATATAATATATAGTATATCCCGGGAACTTGGTTAATAAACAATGTTACCGTGGTATGCGGTCCTCGGGATAGCGCGTAAGTATGCGACGACCGGTCGGAAAACGAAACCCGTGACATTTTGCACCGGACCGATTTAGTTTCGCCATACTTTTCCGTTGCGGAGTTTTGAACGGCATGGCGGTCACCAAACTATTCGACAACATTATACATTATTGCAGGATTGTACATGTGCCGCCGCCGCTGTACGATGGACCTTCGCTCCAAACTCACCACCGCCCCCGTTTACCTTACGACATTCTACCAGACACAATGATCATTGTAAACGATAATACTGTAAAATTATCCGACCCAAATGCGTACCTACATAATATAATATAATATTATTATCAATGGACACATAACACTGGTTAACCGTTAGAAACTATAGAATTTTTGTTTGATTTTTGAGCACCCACTAGACTCACGTGAGAAAATATTTCATACGGATTTTATGAAAAATAAACTTGCCACCAAGTACGATATTGCAGTACTATACATATAATATATTTATATTAATATATTGAATTACCGAATAATATACTTTAAAATGAGATTGCGTGTCGTATTATACTACGATCGTATATGTATTAGCGTCGCATATGATTTGGAACAAACACGAAAGTCGAATCATCATTAGTGAGGTGCGTTCACCAATAAGTAGGCGAATAGGATATTATTATTACTGTTAAAATACTCGTAAAAGACGACGAAAAAAGAACGCGGAGAGTGATTGATTGATTAAAAGAAACTCTTATGATCATATTCGCAAAGAAATTATTATTCGAGTACAGTGTACACGCTACATTCGAGATGTTTTTAAAAAGAAAATGTTATTAATACAGACCGCGACATATTGTATTTTACGGACAGCTCTCGGGGAAAACCCTACTTAAGAAAACCATGGTCATGTTGATGTTAGTGACACATTTAACAAGATAAATACAGCAAAAGCTTTTCAACTCTGTCGAAAGAATGAAAAGAAATGTAGTTCCGATCCATAATATGGTCCTAACCTAACCTAACCCGGGCATTGTGTATAATATATAAATATGTAATATGTATATATATATATATTATATAATATGTGCCTGGCAATGTAAAAACACAGTAAAACCGTGTAAGGTTTACAGAGTTTTAAACTCGAGTAAGATCCTTTGCAAAGCGACTCCGGAAAGTTTAAGCGGCTTAAAACAGATATCTTGGACGTGAAACGGATACATAAGACATTATGATAGAAACACTAAACAGAAGCCCGACTACATGACGTGGATGAATAGCAATTCGAGTGAAGTGGCGCACTCACGATTTCAATAAAAAAAGTTCTGAATTACAACACACCGTGTGAAACGCGTGACCCGAAATTTGGACACAGTAAATTGAAGGCTCATCTGTCCTCCACCCGGGAAAATCAAAAGGTCGAGGCTGATTGAAATATCTCACAATTCGATATTATATTGAACACGTGTGGATCGAAGGTCAGCGTGGAACCTATACCAAGATATGAAAAAAATAATGCTAGATCCAAAATAGGTATCAATTTATAGCCCTCAAGTATCTTACAACTCGTATATATAAATAAATTAAATTCACGTAGTTTTAAAAAGTGATAAACCGTGTTATTAAACATACTTTACATCATTGTAAACCTATATTATATATTATAGTACTATTGTAATAGAATAATACATGAACCAGCTAGTATAACTAATAGCTAAAATCACAGTATACACCGGTTTCGGGTAGGTACTTGTAGGGCCGAATTTTAGGACGAGGGTGCCTGGGGTGCCACAAAACGAGTGCCTCCTCTTAAAGTAATTTTGATTTTTACATCCAATTATGCAGATACAAAACACGATTTTTATATAAATTGGAATCTGCAATACAAATTAAAATCATAACTTCAATAAAAAATGTTCAATCATTGATATTTCCATAAATTAATAAATACCTAGTGAAATGAATCCATAAAAATGAGAACACAAATACGAATTTATACTCGATAGTTAGGAACTTGTATAACGATCATTTTGAAGTATGAAATTAATAAAAAAAAAAACAAATTACGAATTTCAATGACACAAAGTCGACTTCAGACTTTGCTCTTTTAAGTGTTCAACATGCTATGATCATTAGATTTTTTTCTCAAGTGATTGAAAAATATGTAGCAGCAAAATCTCGAAAAGTATTTATATAATCTAAATAAAGTCAAATATAATTAAATAGGTATTTTTATTTTTCAGGTCAATTGTTTGAATATAATTTAATTTTTTTCAACTATGCTTTTGATTAAAATATTTTTTTTTCAGTAAACATTTATTTATTATTATTACGTGGAGTTTTAAAATTATTAAAGATCTAAAGATGGACCCAGGGGCTCCACATTTCTAATTACATCTCTGGGTACTTCATTACTTCACAGATCACTTTCGTTGTTGTCCTTATTTAACTTAAAATGATAGATATTGATATTGCATTGTGATATTACATTTTAAACCGATGGAAAATTATCATAGCTGTATGTGTTGAAATTTCTACAAAATCACAATATTGTTTGAATTTATTCTAAAATATTTTACGGTTATCGGCAATTACCTATACTGGCTATACTCAAACGACATGGACATAATTTGATGACCTCTTCAAATTAATATATTTTCTTTTATGAACAAAAATATTAATGGAAACTAAAAAAAAAAACCAACGACATTGGGGAACTAATGTGAGATTAATTGTCATTGTTTTTACACTTATTTTGTTATTATTAACTGTTATTATATCGCATGTATTATGTCAAAATTAGCAAAGTTAAACAAATACCTAGCACAGATTTTTTTGACTTTTATAAATATTTATTTCTTTAAATTATAGGTATTTAGTATTTATAGTGTTTACTCTAAAATTGTGTTATTATATTTTCTTTATTAAGTTGTGTGAAGATAATATTGCTTTCTACAAGTAGGTAATATTATAATGCAGGATGTTCTGATAAAAACATATTTTTATACTTATTTATCGAGAATAAGTAATAATATTATGTTATAATAAAACTAATTATATTTGTATATTAACATAGTTAAGTGCAATATATATATATATATATACATAAATTTAATAGTCTTTATTTTGTTAATAAAAATATATTATCAAATCAAGAGTTATAATAATAATACGTTCTTATTTCTTAGAATATATTATTTATTCTAAAAACGTGTTTATTAATTTCAAACATCTAAAAGATAAAAACTGATTTTCTTTCTACTTGCCTAACATTTGATTTTATTAGTGCAAATGTATTACATGTTATGAAGTATAAGTCAAACATATTACTTTATTTAATAGATTAAGAGAATGACAATTTGGTGAAATACTGAAACGAACCAAATGCGATACATAAAAATTATTAATGAATGCCCAAATTATTATCATATTAAATTTGTAATGTATACAGACATATAGTATCTAAAACTAGAACAATTAACCTCATTTTTTATTACGTAGAAATTTAATAAAGTTATAACGCTGGTTTGCGTACTTGAGTTTAACAAATTTCAATATTTGATTCTATGTTCATGTTAAAACATGTTTTGTAATTATAATTTCAGCATTTTAAATTAATTGAAACAGAAATTATAAAAGACTTTACAGTGTTGTTTTATGATTAGACATTGTTCAATAATCTATAAAATATACCCTCTTCTACGTTATGTCTACAAAATATTTTGTTAAGATAAAAGAAAATTAAAAATATCGATTAAACAAATCACTATTAAACAACAATTAGTAATTAAAAACAACATTTTTAAATATTTTTTACGTTTAAAAATACATAAATACATTATACAAACAATTTAGTAAAATTGCTCTACCTATTTTTTTGAAGGGCGAATTGATTTAAGATGTCTTATAGGTCCCCGTTGATACTTAATTGAACATTTAATATATGTATACCATTTAATCGATTTTCTCTAATAGCATTTTACTATTGTAGTTGAAACTGATAATCAAGTAATGTAGCTAACACTTTAAAAAGTAAAAAATGTATATTTGGAAAAACTTAAGAATTACAGTTGCTTAAACAATTAACGATTGTAGTTAAATAATCGTTGTAAAGAGTGATCTATTTTTATTTAATAATTTTATTTCTGTAAATAGTGAATAAAAATAAATAATTAAATGTCTATAAAGTTGGAATAATAGAATTCATAACTAATGTTTAGATTTTAACCCACATTTTCGGTTGATATTAATAAGTACAAAGAAGGGAAAGATGTCTTATAATTTTGAAACCTATCATTAAGTTGTATAAAATCTTCGTAAAATATACGGAAATAATATTCTACTAGGCAGTTAAAATTAACGTTAATACCAACTATTTTTTTAGTCTTGGAACTTTTATATAATCTTCGTACATCAACAACAACAACTATTCTGCTTTTTGAAATATCTCTTTAAACACTTAGCATATCTTCAACTTCACTAACTACCATTACAATTTATGTCACTGCTTTACTCAAATCACATGTTATTGATTGTAATACTTTAAATAAAAGTAATGTTAAAGATAATCGTGTGTTTGGTGTCACTAAACTTATAAAAAAAACCACTAGTTGTAATGTTTCAATACAGATTAAATGCTATTGATGATGTTTTCATGTCTTAAAATAACCAAACTTCTTCTAAACTTTTGACAATAGGTTTATATAATATATCTATAAATCGTGTCATTCCATCATCGTTTTCGAGCCAGAGTTAGAAGGTTGCACGTGGATGTTAATTAGTCCATTTTATCTCGGGAATAAATTGTTTGGATTTATTTTTAACAACTGAGTCCGTCTATATTAATATATTATAATATCTATTAAATAAGTACGTAATTTCAAAAATACAATTTATGAATAAATAAAGTAAAAATATAATTTAATGAAATTGAAATGAGTATGGATTACTCAACACAGGTGTGTACGAACACCAGTTGCTGTTTGCCAAGGAAATATTATGTTGTGTCGTTATATAATAGTTACTTCTGTTTCATTAGAATTTTAAAAGAATCAGTAAAAAGTTTTAAGGTTCCTAGTTTACGATGTGAATTTTACAAGATTTAAAAATAAATGACCCATTACGGAGGAACAGCATTATAAAAGTATATATTTTTTATTATGTCATTTCAACAAATAAAAAAAAAACTAAATGGCGTATAAAAAATTATAAAACATACTTAAATCATTATGATACCCTAGAGAAGATTTATAGTTTGTATTTAATACATTTATATTAACTTATAAAACGTTACTATAAACATTTAAGATTTTTTTAATATTATAAAATATACATATACTACCTATTTAATCATGCAATATGAGCAATTTAAAATTAATATCAGAAATGTTCAGATCTATAAAAGCAAACAATATATTATATTTTATTATTTTTAAATTATCTGAAATTAACAAACAAATTAAACTTCCACGAAAAAAATATATATCTAATGAAATAGATGTCGTAAAAAATTTATTTATAATAGGTTTTTAAATTATGTTTATTTTTATGTAAATAATGTACATGCAACGAGTATTAAATATTTTAATATACAGTTCTCAAACAAAGTTGAGTTACTAAAAAGTAATTGTACATTATTATGGTATTTAATTTATTGCTTTACATAACTATATTAAATGTATAATAAAATAATATGTACTTATTGTACCTATAATAATATGATAAATTAAAATAAAATATTTTTATTTAATTTAAATAGGCACTTTATGGACCTACATATTAATATATAATTAAATTCTTAAAATATTGTTTGTAATTAAAGCTTTTAGATAGTAAAAAGTGCAAATAGTGAAAATTAGTTTCTTAATATTTTGAACAAACTTTCTAGGTGCATAATTATATTACATTTAATTTAAACATAATATTAAAGTTGCATTATAAAGTATTCAACATTTTAAATACACAATAATATTATATATAATATTTATAGCGTTATAAAATAGATAACACAAATTGAATAACATTAATTGTACTAAAATACTTAAGTTCTACTTACATCAAATTATTGTGATTTTAATTCAATTAACCTATATAAGAAAATGTAATTTATTTTTAAAGATTAAAAAAAAAATGTGTTTCAAGTACCTATAGTCTATACATATTTATAAGCGAAGTAAAATAATTTTGATTTATAGGAAAATATTTTGTTTCTTAGGTTATAACTCTAAAATTATGTTTTTCAAATGCAAAATTTATTTCATACTTCGGAGAATTAACAAATGGTAACAGAAAAAACATTTTAAAAGTTCTGAAATAAAATATTCAGTTTTAATCGAAGTATATTTTTATCTAATTAACTGGAAACTATGAACAGTGTATTTTATCAAAAATTTATTTAGATATTACACGTAGTTCTTCTATATACAAAAATATATTACCAGATAACCAAAACACATTGTTTTTTTAAATGTCAATACATTATGCCATGGAATAATCAAGTATCTACGACCCAAAGGTAAAAATAAAAATATACAACTGCTTATAATTTTAACTGTTTATTGTTTTAATTTTTAGTTTGTTTTAAATTTTCAAGTGAATAAATAGAAATTTAAATAAACACAAAATACAATGTATAAATATAAATTATAAATCCATAGAAAATGTTACATATGTATTAAACGTGTTTTTTTTTTTAACTGAGATTTTTTCCATAAAAGTTTTTTTGACCTTTTACGATAGATTCTTAGGATATTTTTAGATATAAATTTATTTTTTAGTTAGTTATTTTTTATATTAGTCATAGATATACGATATAGTTCATTATTGCTTAAATTATCATATACATAATTCATTTTATAATATATATTAATTTTCTATGATTAAAAATAATCGCCTTTACATAATATATTTTCATTGGAATATTTTACTAGTCTCAATGACATTTGCAAACTATTTAGATTTATTTTAAACTCTATTGTTTGTTTATACTTCAATTTTTAAGTAATTATTGACTCATAAGTTAATATAATAATAGTATAGGTACTTGTATAATTCAATATAAATGTTTACAATAAATATAATATAATATTATATAATTAAAATAATTCAACCAATCGTATTTCTAATAACAAAATAAATTGCTAATATAAATTTAAATTTATAAGAAACACTTCTACTTAAAAGTATAAGCGTAAAGGCCGTCTCTTCTTCGAATCGATTTACACATATCTATTACCTACATTATATTTATCATCGAATTTAATGCATTCATTACATCAGCTTACTCGATGACAAGGTACAATCAACACTATTATACAGTAGAACGAGTTCTTCGCTTATTATGCTTGTATGTGTGTACAATATTTAATATTGATACTGAAAATGTTATTTAAATTGAATATATAATATATTAATTTTGTATTTAGATCAAGTTAAAATTATTTCCTTTTTTTACAACAATCTAAACTTTTTTTTATCATTTTGATATTGTGCATTATTAATGAAAACTAAATATTTTGTTCTTTATATTAATAATTTCTATCTTTAAAACATATCATAAAAATTAAGTTTTTGACTGATCGTAATTAGTATAAAATAGAAAGAAATTGTGTAGCCATAATTTTTGTAACGTTTAGATTAATAACCAATTGGTTTTTTACATCAAGCGATTGCGAATAAATAATATAATTATTTGATTCAAACTGCGTGCGTACACAATTATTATTATACGACACTTACAAATATTACATTATGGTTTAATGAGGTAGATGGGTACTTATATACAACTTCCGTATGCTACGATAGTGCTTAAAATACGTTCAGCGAGGGGGGGGCTTTGACCGATGGTGTAAAAAAAAATAAGATTAAATAGTTTATATAGTAGGTATACAGGGCGATTCTTTTATCAAACAACACTCATTATTTAAAAAAGTATTGACTTTTTTCAAAATTTTTTTTTTCAAATTTGTAGATTTAAGCTGTTCTAGAATTGTATAATTTTTTAATATTTTTCACCCTTATATTTATCAGTCAAACAACCAGCAACTTTTGATTTTCAAATGGTAACCTATACTTAAAATTTAATAAATGAATAAAGCTATTTTATTTTATTAATTATCGCGTTCAAATTTTCATTTTTCGTTAATCCGTTAATGAGATATTGCTCCTCAAAGTTCGGTGGTTTTGGAAGATGGTTAATGTGTATAAATGTGGTATATCTCGTCAGTAGATACCGCCGCTTTTATTATTTTTATATCCCAGGATAAAAGACATTACACTTTTCAAATCAATTTAAGTACCTAGTACAGACGTACAGTAAGCTTCTAAGTTGTGCCCCTAAATGTATAATACACATTTGACTGGGTATCGTGCAGTTAACCCCACCGAAGGTGATCACGGCACTAGTCAATGGTCATAATAATAGGTACTTATCAAATACGTACAAAGACAAGAAGTTAAAAGTAATAAATTCGATATCGGTCGAACCCAAGATATAATAGTGATAATCATTGTAGTATTGTACCTACTCGCTACTGGGATATAAAAATCCTGATAGCTGCGGTATCTACGACTGAAAAGGTATAACAGTAGCAGTACCTAACACATTTACACATAATAAGTAATAACCACTTACAAAAACCACCCACCTTTGAGGAGCAATATTCCATCAACGGATTACGAAAAATGAAAATTTGAACGCGATAATTAATAAAAAAAATAGCTTTATTGATTTATTAAATTTTAAGTATAGGTTACCATTTGAAAATCAAAAGTTGCTAGTTGTTTGTCTTATAAATATAAAGGTGAAAAATATTCAAAAATTATACAATTTTAGTACAGCCTAAATATACAAATTTGAAGAAAAATTTTTTTGAAAAAAGTCAATACTTTTTTAAATAATAAATGTTGTTTGATAAAAGAATCACCCTGTATATGCTGAGCGTATATTATGTAGTTCCGAGGTCTCACGATTAGTAGACCGTGTGCGAGTTTTTCGTAGGTGGTTTCGCAGTCAAAGTTATATTCCAGAAAACGAATAATTTATGGAGGTTGTTTGGAATTTTGTGCTCGTATGGTAAAAAAAAAAAAAAAAATGATAAATAAATAAAATAAATAACATCGAAACCACTTGGTCATATTTTAATTTTAACGAACCACAGCCAAAAGATGGAGACGTGCTATAGTTGTGTTACACGGGAAAAGGAACACGCACGCGTTCGAATCCATGTCCCAGAAGAGCTCGGCCGATCCTTTTGTAATTCAATAACAACGTTACGGACAAAACAAACAAACGCGACCCGAATTAGTTTGTTTCAATCAGTCGGCAAACACCGTACGTCCACCGCCCCGTCACAACCGTAAAATTAATTCGTACAATCGTGATCGCTTGCATCGGAAAGTTTTGCATACGATTAAACGCCACAACATATAATATAGAAAATCTCTTGTTTTTTTCATCTCTTGGCGGTGGTCACTGTACCTACCTATATGTAACTGAAATATCACACGGTCGTACACTCGTACCTATTCGATCGTATCGTATAGTTATCTAACCACAGTGTGCGACACGAGTTATTTCTTTTTTTTTTTCACCCGACCGCTTAAATCATAAAATATACTCGATTTAATAATAATAATTTTAAAACGTCTCTGTTTCAAAATAATTCGATCGAATTTATTGTCGTTTTACCGTCGTATTTTTCAAACGATGACACGGATTCACACTATAGTATAATTAATTATATCAAATCTTGTTCAATCCGCGTGTGCGTGTTGATAAGTGCGTATGTATTATTCCTATTATTTAATCGAATAATAATTATTAATGCGTATTTTATTATTATTATTATTATTTTCGTGGTATTCGTCGTGAATTTTAATTCCGTTTGGTTCAATGTTATGTAAATTAGATGTTATTTTCGGATTTACTGATTTTTTTTCTCTGTATAATATAAATATAAATTTTTTTTTATCGCGTTACTGAAAGCTCAAGAATACACAACGCTGTTTGTAAACACGGGTAATACAATTATTTTACAATATAATCACTAATCAATAATGCTAATATTATTTTAAATTTTGTTAACAACACACAAGTTTATGATTATTATTGCTGCACGTTGGTGTAGTCTTGGTCTTATGCAAGAAAAATAATGAACGGACAGTTGTATTAAGCACGTTTCAACATATATAATTTTATTACTATGGATTTATATTACAATATTAAACAAATTTAAGCTATAGATAGTAGGTAAATACTAAATAGGTGACTATATTGAATGTAAATTAAAAAACGGAATAACGAAGTTCTACTTGTCTTTATAAATAAATATTTTACTTTTTACTTATTGTACAGCATATGCATACAGTATACAGCATTCCGGTATAATTTTATTTTAAATAAATCTCTTTGATTATTTTTACAAAATTATTGTCTATATAAAAAAGAAAAATATTCACCACAAGTCCTTAAATGTATGTTATTCGTGTACGAACTAACTTTAAGTGCAACCTAAGTTTTTAAAATAGGATACTTTCCACGTGAATACTCATTTAAATCTTTTATCGCGTAGATTTGATTAATTTGGATGATCGTTAATCAACTAGCCAATGCAATGTTAATGGGTAAAGTTAACACTCGGTTAAGTAGTGAATTTTTATCATTTGGGATATCTTATTTATATCATTCAATTCTATATATTATGTTTTTTGAAATTTATTTATTAAGATGAATATTTTGAGTCAATGAAAATAGTATACACTATATTATATAATATATATAGGTAAGGTTTGGTATCTATATTTAATATTTTAATATTGTAAAATGTAAAAATTTGAAAAAGCTTAAGCTTTTTATTATAGTTATCTACCAGTAAAACACAAATGAATAATTAACTATTATCTGAGGGTTTTTAAAATATATATACCCATCTAGTTCTAGTACTGTAATTCAACTTATTGTTGTGAACATTAAATGCGAACAATGCACCTAATATATGGATAACAACTTATAATATTATCATAATAATTATTATATTACTTACCTTTTATAATAATAATAATGATTGTCTTGATACATTGATCGATCAGTCTCATTTCTTGCGTGTTTTTGTTTGTACACACATATATTTAATTATAATAATTAAAATGTTTTTTATAAGTTATAACCATTGGAACCCTTTAATGTATGCATTGTATCATAAATAGTGTTTAAAGCCGGGTATGCAGACACGAATATGTAATAAGTTATTATTAATGAAAAAACCAAGTCGCCATTTCTATTCCCATTTTTTTTTTTTTATATTATCATACTATTATTTTTTTAATATAAACGTAACATAAACTTCATAATATGATAATATATACAATTTTAAAGAGTAAAAGGTAAACTTGAAATCTAAATTAGTTTGATTATTAAGTTGTTTTTTTTAATAATATACATTTAAGTCAAAGTACATTAGGTAATAACGAATAATTAATTTTTAATATTTACCAATATTTTTATACAAATATATTTTGTTTTTATATCAGTTACATTTATTAAATTAATAAAGAATAATAATAAGATTTCAGTATTTTATAAAATTATTCAATTTTAAAAGGACGCCACACCCACATGTGTTGTCTCCATTTTTCATACATACATTACAGAAAATTGCTTTCAGCTGAATCACTGTTAACTTTAATATTACAATCAATTAAACCATTATCAAACTTAAATGTGATAATATCATTTAGGAAAACTTGTATGCTTTTATTGATATTTTAATTTATAAGTTAGTGAAGAACATTTTAAAGTTTTAATATTTTAAATAGCAATAACTCATTTAAAAATATCAAAGCTAACAGCATAAAATTAATTCCACTGAACAAAAATTTGCTATGTGTATGTACGACTATACGATGGAGACGACAACACATGTGTGTGGGATCCTCTTAATAGAAATTAATATGATTTAAAATTATACATAATATATCATAACTTATAAGCTAAATATATGTATAGAAAAGTTAAAAATATTTATTTTTATAAAATAACGATGAAAAAAATTTAAACTATTGGAATATTTATGGTATTAAGACTAAATAATCTTAAAATATATTAAATTTATTATTTTAGTTTTTAAAATCGAAACAAAATTAGATAGCTTCTGTTTTATGACGACGTAGTACTTGATTTTTTTTTACTTTCGAAGGCGTGAGAAAAAAAAAAAACCTAAACAAACGAAAGTTAAGTATATTTCATAGAATTAAAATTAAAATTAAAATAAATTTATACATACTTGAAAAAACCCATTTTTTAAAGCTACTTCTTATCCTCTTGTATTTAAATTAGTTTATCTGTCTGGACATTTTATTGTTTTACAGGATTTACTTTCCGTAGATTCTTTTATTTATGATAAAATGCTGAAATTGTATCTTTATAGTTTCAAATACTTATTGATTCAAAACATCATATATAATTGACACTTGAAATAAGTCATTAAACGATATTTTCGATTGGTTCTATTAGAGCGGCGGTTCCCAAACTGTGCTCCGGGGAGCCTTTAGTGCTCCGCAATGGCTTACCAAAGGCTCCGTTCGTAACACCACAACAATTTTTAAAATTGTTCGTTATTGAAAATGCATATAAATTTTATGAAGATTTGAATGCCACAATTCACCGTTATGTACCCGATACCTAACCTGTAGTATAGTGCGTAAAATCCCGATACGAATATTATATACAATTATCTAAATTTATAATTTTAGACGTTAGATATTTCTTCGAGGCTCCACGAGAAACTTCCACTTAAAAAAAGCTCCGAGGATGAAAAAGTTTGGGAACCGCTATATTAGAGCGGCGGTTCCCAAACTGTGCTCCGGGGAGCCCTTAGTGCTCCGCAATGGCTTACCAAAGGCTCCGTTCGTAACACCACAACAATTTTTAAAATTGTTCGTTATTGAAAATGCATATAAATTTTATAAAGATTTGAATGC